>OZ018327.1:150491097-150778597 GCA_963969495.1 Ceratothoa steindachneri | reverse complement strand
TTTCTGTTTACGTCAATATTTTCCGTTTTGTGTGTTATTGATAGTTTATATTAATAAAAGTCTATTATATTAATGATAGCAATATTATTATCCTTGAGCTCAGTTCCACTTCTTAAGCATATCGAAGATACATAATATCAGTCAACCCAGGCATCCACGCACTCTAAAGATAATTAAATATGTTCCCTCGACGAATAGTTATATATGGTATATCGTCGAGAGTCCATTCTACGACATATATATATATATATATATATATATATATATATATATATATATATATATATATATATATATATATATATATATATACTATTTAAATTTGGTATCAAGTGTGTAAGGTTTAACGAAATATCTTTGCAAACACTGGTCTCAGTCAAGTAAAGCATAGTGTTATTCGTTATAATATTAGAGTATAGTAGTTCCCTTTTGTTTTAACGAATGCTATCCCCTTTTTTGAAACTTAAGCAGCTGGAGTAGCTCAAGGAACTGTTATAATAATTTGTTTGTGTTTTTTTTTGTGTGTGACTTTAGTCAGTGGTTATTTAGATCGAGAAACCAAGTACGAATAGGTCAGTGCACATATTTAGGTAGGCTAATTCTCTAGAAGGCATAATTCTTGTTGCAAGGAATTTTAGTTGGTTGACTATGGCGCCCCCAAGTGCAAAGATGACTCAGTTCGAAATCTTTAAAGCGCAAGGAGAATCCGTGGGACTTTCCGGAAAAGAACTAATTGATTACATCCAAGAGAAGCAGAGAAAAAAACGAGAAAAAAAAGAAAGAGAAAGAGAAATCCAAAGAGAAGAAAGAGAGGAACGGAAAAGACAAGCTGAACTTCACCATCAGATTGAATTAGCTCGTGTTGAAGCAGAAATACAGTCAGCCAGTTCACGTTCAGAACCCCCCCTCAATATCTCACTAAAGCTCCCCAATTTCAAGGATAAAGAGGATTTCGGAGCATTTTTAGCACACTTCGAAAAGATCCTCGAAATCAATAACATGGATCTGGAGGCTGAAGGTGTAGTCAGATTACTTCCCAGGTTAAATTGTAAATTGCGCGAAATTTTTATATCTTTGCAATCTTGAATGTACAATTAACTACAGCACCTTAAAAGCTGAGTTATTGGCCGCTCATAATATGACTCTTGATTTCTACCGCTAAGAATTTCGAGGAGGTCGTATTAAACCCGGACAGACGTTCCTTCAATTCGGGTACATTCTTCAGAGGAATTTTAAATTTTAGTTAGAATCCTCAAAGGTTGATCATAACTACGAGTCCTTAACAGACTTCGTGTTGCGAGATCAATTTTTGGCGTCTCTCCCGACGGAGATCCGCGCGTTCGTCAAGGATCGTCGGTGCCAGACCTTTAAAGAATGTACCGATTTTCTTTGTGAGACATCACTACGGTCCAGTCTCACTTTGTGCCCCAAAGGGCCCTCGACCACGAGATCCACCATAAGAAGGACAATATCCCTTGAGTGCCAAGGTTCGAGCCTTCGTAACGCCAAGTCCACTAGGCTTCCCCTGTTGTTCAGAAAAGAACAACATTAGAACAGCAATTGTTCTCGAACCCGTAGACAAGAGACGGTTCTCACCTCCCCTGTTGTTCAGAAGAGAACAACGTAGAACAGCCATTGTTCTTCAAGCCCGTTCTTTAAGAAACGGTTCTCATTCCCAAGACGCCACGTTAGGATCAATTAATTTCCCCCATTAGGCTGGAACTCGACAGCGGACCGAAAATTCTTTCACGTCGCATTCCTCTGCACAACAAGTGTATTTACGTAAGCTGAACGTTACCTTTGAGTATTTAACCCTTTGGTTACCCTATCCTATGCTTTAAATGGTTTAGCAAACCAACCCATCCCTTTAACTTTATATTTGTTTTACCTTTTTAAATCTCTCTGAATCCTCGGATTAGCTAGATTCCCCACGACCATTTCCATTTTCTGTTTATGTCAATATTTTCTGTTTTATGTGTTGTTGATAGTTTTTATTAATCAAATTCTATTTTATTAATGATAGCAATATTATTATCCTTGAGCTCAGTTCCACTTCTAAGGCATATCGAAGATAAATAACATCGGTCAACCCAGACATCCATGCACTCTAAAGATAATTAAATAATTTCTCTCAACCAATAGTTATATATGGTATAGGCGTCGAGAGTCCATTCTACAACATATATATATATATATAAATATACATATATATATATATATATATATATATATATATATATATATATATATAGATAGATATATATATATATATATATATATATATATATATATATATATATATATATATATATATATATATATATATATATATATATATATATATATATAAGCCAACTTATGATAATTGATCTTTGAGTTTGCAAGAATCAAGGTTTATAAGTTATCTCGCAAAAATAATTTTGGTTATCTCTCGCACTGAAAATATTTTGCCAAATTTCTTTTACATCCCGAATTTTGACATCCTTACCATAATTTAAAGTCATTTAACTATTTACTCCTTTCGTGTTGGTCTTTAGACTGTAGCGTAAGCATTAGTCTAAATGAAAGATTTTCACAAACTTTGAAAATTTGATTTTATAAGGTACAGAAAAATTTACTACATCTAAATCAATATTATTTTTAAATAGAGCTCATAACATTCATAAAACACAAATCATTATTTCCATATTCATAATCCTTATTTATTTTCCTGTAAAGTTTCTGGTGAATCTTCAATGTTGACCTGATATAGTGGTTAAATTTGCATAAATTGGATAACATAGGCCCAAGTTGGTCATATTTCCTTTTTAATATTCTTTCCATTAGAGAATAATCATATTGTTTCATTATCATTCAAATTCTAATTTACATCTTCAATTGACAATTTTCAATCCTGATTTGCGTAGTAGTTTCTCTTGCTAAAATGTTTTTATTTTTTTAAATTGAAATGTAAATCTCTACGAAAAGAATATTCATTAAGGTTAAAGATGTTAAAAAGAATGGCTACATTTTGAATATATTCATCACTACTTTAGAAATCAACTCATATAGCCCTTGTATTTATTATTCGAGAGTACAAATAAAATTTATACTGAAATTTATGACAAGTGATAATTTGTGATTTGAAGTTACTCTTTTTTTAGTTTATTTGCTGCAATTGATCAAAAACTCTACTAATTTTCCAATGTTAACGATTTGATATCAACAACAATAATATGTATTATATAAATCAATAAATATTCAAGACACTCAGCAATTGTTTTAGCCTTGTCGTCTTTCAAATGAAATTCATCCAATTTTAATAGGGTTCTTTCATTTTTAATTATATTTATGCGAGTAACAAGTGCTTGAACATCAATTGACAACTACATAGATATGTCGCTAATGGAAAAAGGTAGGTTTTATGGGTCCGTTTAACGAGTTCTACATAGGAACGCAGGCTACCTCCAACCGTGAAGTTTTGCAATCGCACCGCTGTGATCGTGCACGAACAAATTTTGTGGACATCGATATAAGAAAAACTGTCTACAGAATTTGTTCAGCGACAGGCTACCACTTAAATCTTTTGAGAAGGATAGGACAATATAGAATGAATTACGATAAATTTGCGGTAAATGTTGTATCAACAGCCACGTAAATTAGGAAACCAGGGAATGGCATATAACAGCGCAGTTATTTATCTCAGAGAGTGAAGTAGCCAACGAGACGAAGCAAATTCGTTGACTTGTTTCTGAACTGATTAGAAGATAGAATATCTCAGTTTCCAATTAAGGGGAATCACTGACTATAGGGTTGTTCGGAGTATGACTGGGCGCGAAAAACTATTCATATGTTTCGAAAGTCTTTTTACAGTAAAATTGAGTTCAGAAGAGCTGGTTTTACTCTATTCCACACTAGCATACAAGAGTTGTAGATTGGTGAACTAGGAGGGCTCTGCCAAGCTCTAGTTTCGTTTCTTAAAAGAATTCTTGAATAGACAATTACTGTTAATCACCTTTAAACCAATGGGGCTGTATTCTATAAAGTTAAAGTCGATGAATCAAGAAATTGAAGAGGATATTAAGCAAACGAAGACAGTACATCGCAGAAGAAACTCAACTGACAATTTTTTGAAATAGAAATAAGCTACAAAATAGTTAATACCAAGATCCGAATAGTAAAACAAAACGAAAAGATTAGGATAGCTCGACTCTAAAAGAAAAATCCTAAGGAATTCTTTCTTTACATAAATAGCGGAAAAATACTAAGAAAGAATGGAAATTGGATAGCGATAAGGAGAAGGCTGACCTAATAATTAAATTATTTCCCCTCAGTTTTCAATGTGGAAAGTGATCAACACATTAAGGAGCTAATCATGGTGAACGAAGGGTATATGTTTGACTCAATCGGATGCTATTCTTAGGATGTTACGAGAAAGATAGGCTGCCTTAAAGTATTTAGGTCGCCAGGTGATTCTGTTCTCTTAGTGATATGTGCTTGGTTCATTACTCCTTATTTTTTACATTAATGATTTAGATAGGAGGCTGATACTGAATTCCTTGAGGATGTCTGGCAGTGCTTACTTGCATAATGTTGTCCATCGTTGCCGATGGCGACGTCACTCCATACATGGATGATTTTGATAATGTTTGGTTGATGAGTATCATCTTTAATGAGATCGTTGATGGCTGCGGAGTCCACGACGGTTGGCACATCCTCTTCCACAGATATCGCAGATATGGAGTCCTTGTATTTTTTTGTGTCGTCTTGCACGGCGGGCTATGGCAGCATCGTGGATAGGGTATTGCAGGAATGTGTTGATGAATGAGCAATGCATGGAGTGATAACTTGCACGATTATGTTTAAGGTGGAAAGTAGGTGTACATTCTTGGGTCTACCATCTTCACTTTCCCCTGCTAAGTCTAATAGCAAGAAAATGATCCTGGACGACTAGAGCAAGATTAAGTTGCAGTGCTCTGCCGAAAAAAGTACCTTCTTGGGCTATCCCCTAATGCACAAGCACCGTGCAAATTTGATCTCCAGGTTTAATCCTAAATCCTTGACCCTTTCAAAGGCTTCCACAAGAAGGTGGGGTTGGCCGGGTTATACTGCCCAGCACTCGGTCGTGTTTGGCGTAACTTCAGTTAAAGGCATAGGGACCAAGAGCAGGAAGTACCCCAACAGTTGAGAGGTAGAGGCTAAGTAACCTTATCTTCTATGATTTAAAATTAAGACTCAAGGCTAGGACATAAGGTTATATATTGCGTATGCACTTTCAAACCCTCCAGTCCGGGAGTAGAGTGTCATAGACAGAATATTCCAAGGATAGAGAAGTCATCCCAAATATGGCAAGTGGCATTTAATCACAGTAATGGCAAGGTTGTGCAGATCGGCTACAGCCCACACCCACCCCCGTAGAGATTATACTATGCATAGTGTTTCAATGAGAGTATAGTATCCGCAAAACACTAATAAGTTGTTATAATTGACGATCTTAAGTTTTGAAACAATCATTGAAACCAAAATGAAGCATCTAATATGCTAGGATTTATCAAAACGCCGTTAACTCTTCGGAAAAGCTAAAAATGTGCTTAATATATACATACACACAATTCCTTAATATATACATATGATTCTGGAGTACATAGTCCAGTTCTGGCGTACAACCTGAAGAAAGTCTATATAATGGCTGGAGAAGGTAGCAGGCATAAGTCGTATGAAAGGCGTCTGAAATAGTTAGGTTTCTTTAAAATTTAAACTAGGAAACTCTATCATTTAGGTTTCATGGGTTTTATAACCTGGAGTACCAAATAATATGATTGAATCCAAACCATGGTTAGAAACGTTAACTGAAGTGACCTACCTCAAATCTTCGCCTGATCTCTTTCATGCAAATGATCTGCAACTATTGGGACACATACCCTGCCGAAGTTTTTAACAGCAACACTGTAGATCAGTTCAAGGACCAGGTTTTTTATGTAATAAATAGGCTTTAAGTTTGCCGAAATCATAGTATGACAGATCATATTCGACCGTCATATCAATTGTACTCCATCATAATGGGCAAAATGAATTCTGGACTACATATACTGAGAGAAGGGTTTGAAGCTTGTAGCCAGAGGAGAGGTTGCTTGATTGTGTAAAGGGTCCAAATTTTAGTTAAAACAATTATTTCGTAATTCGAGTTCGTTTGAGGTTGTCCACCAAATAAGTTCGTATTTGGATTTACAAAAAAAGTGGATTAAAATAACTTTAATTTGAACTTGAAGTCTAATAAAATGAATGGCTGTAGTTAGTGAGCTTGTGAATATTATACACCAAGGAGTGCCTACTGCGGTGTCTATAGCATAACGTGACGACAAAGTTTTTTGATCGACTGTGAATTCTATGTGTAAAACTTTGGTATAATATCCGAGTGTTTTATATGTGTAGAGAAACTAGGCGTGACCAATGGGATTTCTGGGGAGGAGCTTTTCTGACGTGCATGTTTTTTGATGTGTGTTCGAGAGAGAGAGCATATATTTTTTATTAGAGGAATTTATAGGATGATTGATAGATGTTGAGAAAATGATTGAGAATAAAGTCCGCAGAAAGTTTCTGAAATTTTTATAGGACTCAGTCAAACAAATTGACGTTAATTAATAAAAAGAACAAAATGGGTAAATTATAGTTTTGTGGGAAAGTGAGGTTGTTGTGAATAGAATCAAGATAATGTTACCAAGGGCAAAATCCTGTTCAGTCAGGTTAGGAACACAGTGTACAAGATTGTGTGTAGTTTTTGTTTAAATGAATTACTATATATATATAGTAATGAATAAAGGATGTAGTTAATAGCTCTCGGAAAGGATACTTGGTATCACAACTTGACAATTAAAACTCTGGAATGGATTACATGACCCATTTTAAACAGATGTGGGCAAACTGAGGTGCGCGTTTTATTTTACAATTCGGCAAAATATTTAAAATTTATTATTGAACCCTTACTAAAATCTCATGCAATTTTTTTATGTAAGTAAGAGATTCTTAAATCAGTAATTTTTAAATATATTTAATTTTTAGTTAAATTGTTATTAAAAAGGTGTGATACTTTATAAATAATTATTCTGATCAACCTTATTAACACACTTACTTTCGCTCGTGGAGTTTGCGCTACGTTGACTGTGGTTATTACATAGATAGCAGATGCCTGGACATTGGGTTATGATCACATGATGTAGAACTATTAATCTTGGCAGGAATTCCACGTTAAACTGTAGTTCTTCACTCTGATATTTCTGGAAACAGTTTAAAAGATGTAGCAAAACGATGTCAACAAATTACCGTTAATTATACATGTGTAAATATATCTATGACTATTTAGGTAGTATATGTAGAGAAATACACAGAAGTAATTGTAATTAACTTATATTTATTATAATTTTTGAAGTTACTGTTTAATTGCGGCCTGCAAACCTTTACATAAGGTTCAATGTGCTTTGCTGCTTAAAATTACTGCCCATCCCTGATTTAAAAGCTTAAGAAAAAAAAAGTGATTTTTAGAAATGGAGAAAATGGGATGAATATTTTACCCTCTATTAAATACATCCTATATATATTTACTTCCATTCGATTGTTATATATATTACTTTTACTCACTGTTACTCACTTTTTCTAGATTTAATCACCCTTAACTTTGTTTGCTTGTTAAAAAGTTCCACTTTATTATTATAATCATATTACTGGTACGCATTTAGGTTTATTATGATCTATTTTCAAAATCTTATTAAATAAAGTATAAAATTTGATGACTTTTATCTTCCTCTACTATTTTTTATACTTTGTTCGCTATTCAAATTATTAGATTATTATATATTTTATTCTATATTAACATAGTGTGTAATTAGTCATTGTATTTGAATTTTTATCAATGGATATCCGATGTCTTTTGCCCAATTTATATACTTTTGAGAGTTTGCAGTTTGTGTATTTTCTGAATACCGGGAAGAAACATGCTTCTTTAAGCATTAGCCCCTCCACTTTGCTTGGGTATATGGGGAGTTGTAATTCCTTTTGTACTTTCTTTTGTTTGATCCTTATCGTAGCTTTTCTTTATTTTCTTTCCTTATTTTGCACATTGAGGAGGTGAAGTTTTGATATCAATAAATTCGTCCACGAGGTAATTTTTCCTAATGATATCCATCTTCAGTGATACAAATAGTTTTAATGGGTGACTTCAGTTTTTTCTTGTAGTTTATGTTTTATAGGTTGCTGTTATTGAAGTTTCGGCAGGTTTTACCTTTCAGTGTTATTCTTTTCCGGTTGGTGGTTTCTTCTCGCAGGGGACGAGGGGGGATAGGTCCGACTTTCGTGTCTTGTTTTGGCAAGGTTTCGCTCATCTATTCATTTTTCTTAGGTTTGTCGTATATTAAGCTAAATATGTCTTCTGTAGGTGCATTTTAAGTAAACCATAATTTCTTACTTATTCCAATGTTCAACAATAGGTTATTTAGTACGTCGCTAAATGTTCCTGGATTGGGCATATTTGCCTAGATTCTTCATTATTAGTTGAAAATGGCATTTTATAACTTGCCGAAACTAGTCCGATTGTTATAAATAAAATCTTGATACAAATATTGTAGTTTACCAATATCTTTCACACACACAAATATATATATATATATATATATATATATATATATATATATATATATATATATATATATATATATATATATATATATATATATATATATATATATATATATATATATATATACTTAAACAACAATTAGATATTGATTAGTGTAGGGAAATCGATATCTCATCCTAAAAAATAAGCCCCTGTTCCGTCACTACAACGTCCTGGCGTTTGGCAACGTAAATCGATTACTTAACCCATCTCCCCTCTCTTCCCTCGCATCAAGTACCAGCGGAAAGGCCTCCCCACAACCACGAGATGCTCGAATCATCAGATTTCGGCTCCATGGAGCCCAACAGTGGTTAACCCGGCAATATTTCCCCTAAGAGTTGGGATTTAATTTCACTTCATAGACGAAATTAAAGGAGCGTCAACCAAAAGCCAGAAGATGCCTTTAGGGTTAAGTAAATGACTCTCGGAGAAGCGCCGTTAAAGGAGAGAGGCTTAATTCCTAAGACCTCATCCCCTTCCTTTCCCATACATATAGTGGGGTGGTAAAGAAAATAGGCGGATAATTTTAGAAGAATGAGAAAGATCGAGTTAGCGATCGAGACGGCGAAGTTCGGCTAGAGTACCCGGCAACCCAAAGAAAGGAACACAGAAGAAGCTCATGCTGAGCCAATTCCTTGTGATCACACCGAAATTTAGTTGAGCTTGTATTGAGGATCAAGCTCAATTATCTCTCGTCTGAAAAAAACCCTATCCCAGTTTACAACAAAACTCAGAGAGAGTCCTAGCCTTTGAGGAATACAGCCAAAGAGAACTCCCTCAAACACTCCCCCTTCGTCAAAGGATTCACTCATTTGCTCATTGCTCGTCAGTGCCAATCCTTCCAATATTAACCAGAAGATTGGAAGAAGCATACTTTCACGGTCCTGTTGTTTAAATCATCTGACTAAGACAACGTGCTTAATGCCATCCGTTGCCCGCACCGAAATCATCTGTTTCTTCAAGCCTGTCCCCGCGCCAGCCAAACAGCTGGCGTGTTTGTGAACGCGTCCACGCTTCTGGACGCAAAAACAAAACATTCTGGCGTCTACATAAAATTGAGGTAAAGGTCAGTCCCCAGCCGGATTCACGTCTTGTTGTTTTAAAGGTAAGGAAATTTCTTTATTTTTGAATGCTAATTAACATCCAATATTAAAGTGAGCTTTGTATATTAATTTGTCTAAATTAGTAAATCTCACTTAAACTCGTTAATTCCTAGCTGTATAATTTGTTTTGTATGATTTCACTTTTTTTCATGTTGTAACTAAAGATCTATTTTCTTAGAAGTATTTAATTAAATCCTCAAAACGCTGACTATGGCACTAGAAATCCTCAAAGATTAAAATAAAGTGATGATAATAATATAGCACTCTTAGAGAAAACGTAATCAAAGAATTATTTAAGTACGTAAAAACCTATAGGTACGTACACCAACTCGGTCATTGCAATACCACGACAATTCTATATCTTTTATTTTTAGCTAAGAAGCAAAAATCAATGTAAATATGTAGCCTAACTTTCCTATCTTACATCGCCTTGTATATTTCTTCCTATGATTTCCTTTAACCATGACATCAGGAGACACAAGCTATCCGAAGAACATGTGTGCTTGTTACTCATCTAAAATTAGAGGGTCAAATATAAAGCCTCTCTGTCAAACGGATAACCATTATTTCCGTATGTACAAAATATACATTTCTCTCAAAATAGGCGAAGGGTTTGTTCCAATTCTTTTTTCATTTAATGTACTACTATGGATTCAATGCAAATCAGACAAGTCATATGCAGAACGAAGGTGACTTGATACTTTCACATAAAAGCTAAGTCATTTATGTTCTTATGAGAATTTTTATCAGTGTAATAAACATTGTCGGATAAATCTAATCCCCTTTTTATCACATTTCCAATGTTTCAAATTAGAAACTGATTAACCTTGTTTCGGGGTGTGTTATCATGGTCGTAAATGGTCCATTTTCTCGGGGAAGTGATTTGCACTTCGAGTTAGGCAATATTATCTGAAAGGTGAAGATCTCCAATACAGAACAACCAGATTAACTATTTACAGTATAAATGTAAATAGATAGAGTTGCTCACAAGCACAGAAAGGTCTCTTATTGGGCTCTCTCGTACTTATTTTGTCTTTGCTTCCACTAATAGAATTTGATTCTCAATGCTCCAATATATAAATGGGAAAGAGGAAAATATACTTTTAATATCGTAATGATCACCCAGGTATTTCTTTATCTCTGACAGGTTTTTCCAAACTGATTAAATTAATTATGTAACTTCTTGCGACAGAACAAGGGAAATAATTTAATTTAAATAGGCATGAAACCTACTGGTATTATGCTACAAAGTTTATAGGATTTATCCAAAATTAGTCAAGATTTACAACCAGCAGATATTGAATGGAACTTTGCCCAAACAATCTTTTAGTTAATTGATGGGTTTAGTTACGATTGCCTTAAAAATGTATTTACTGTTTCTCTAAAACTTTTAACTGTTCCGTCAAGCTTCCACTCGCTTATGAATGGGGTCATTAATGTCGTGTTGGTTTAGCATTGCAGTAGACAATGTTTCTTAACAATCCTTTAGTTCTTCAGTATTTTCCTCCATTAAGTGCCCATAATAGCATCGGGTTATATAAGTTTTTATTTATTTTATTAAAAATATACAGTTAATACACAGAATAATAATATTGAACTAGGTACCATAGGATAAATAAATATGATGATCATTAACTTTTGTCTTCATTTTCGCCGCTTTTTTGGGAAAATATGTCCACAAAATCGATTCCGGACCAAAATTGTTTATAGTTGATTTAATGACGAATTTAATCACAATAAAATGCACTACAGTGCATTTAAAATTATATAGCTTACTGTTATTATGAGTGTTGCTTCATTTTGATATATTATTTATCATAAAATAGTAGTAGGCTTAAAACGCACCGTTTCCGAACGAGTAACCTTTCGACAGATAAGCTTAGTTCGATGAATCGTCAGAAACCGATTTTAATCACTCTCCGGCAATTGTGACTCGCCTGCTTACTAAGTAACGAGCTACCGATACTTAGATAGATCTGCTGTGATGACCTGTTCTACCGTTGCTGCCTGGAAAGTATAATATTACTCAGGAATTGATATCATCGCTAAATTATCTCCCCTCCGATGCGCTTGAATCTTTTACTCTTCATTGCTGATCTGGTTAACGGTTGACATAAAACCTACATCTCACCCTCAGATGTTTTACAGTTGATTTCCAGTTGCGTTTTCACAAGCAGACGACTCTTTGTCGTCTAATTAACTGTTTATTAAAAAATATTCTCTAATAAACGGAACTTTTGAACAAAACCACAGATATTGGCCCTGGCATTGATAAAATCCTAAGAGATTTTACTCACTTCGTCTTTGTGATTTATTACTAATTGTTGGAACCTATATATTTGTGAGAGAGATAATCCCATTCCAGAGCCGAATTTGTGGGGAGTTCTAATACCAATTGTGGGAAATGAGAGAATGAAGGAAATTGCGGAGCTTCTTAAATTTGGCAAGAATTTTCGGGAGGGATTTAGCGCTTCCTTTATTGCACAAAAGGTTTTTAAGCAAACGCTTTAAATATTGATGGTGTTGTTAAGCGTTTTATACAGAATATAATCTGCGATGATTCTTGTGGATTGCGCTAGAGTAACTAAATACAAGTGACAAAGAGGTACGAATTAAGGCTGCGTGAATTTGCAAGAGTAAATAATGTTCGCCTGGGTTAAAAATACCCCTGCACGTACTGAATTGTTTTAAAGAAGCAACTTTTGTATGCCTTATGATGTCGATTACTTCAAAGCGAGTGTTAGTTTGAAACATGAAACTGGATATGAGTTAGAGGCTTTAATTATCTACCAAAGTAAATTCGCTTCTATCAATGAGAGAGGTCAGGGGTAGTAAGGTTACCCTGACGAAAGGAAGATATGAGAGGAATGCTTCCAGCAGAGTCGTTATTGTTGCTTGTTTTTGGCTTCAAGGCGAACTGTTCTATCTGATCCTTGCAGGCGGTTTTATTTGGTACACACTTCAAAAGCAGTGCCCCCTGGTAAATTTATAGGTCTTACTTGCATTCTAAAACTGTTTATTTGTAACAATGACAATCGAATAACGAGGTGTTGGCTGATTTTTTAATTAGCCAAAAAAACAACATTTATAATCTATAATCTTAAGGTATTGTCATTTAATATGATGATTTTATGTCACCAATGTTCCTAAACAATTCATATTTAATGTTTTTTTAAATTTTGGACCACCTTGTACGGCTTCTTATAAAGAAATCTACATCTTACCCCAAAACTAGATGCTATTTATCAAATCCATTTCATAGATTGCAGTTAGGATTTTAGTGTTAATGGTATACGAAGGAACAGCATCAATCAAACCTCCACCATTTAGTGAAAAAGTGTTTTTTAATGTATTTATCCCTCTTTTTTTCATATCATTAAATGGGATTTGACAAAGTACTTTTGCCTTCCAACTTCTATGTATCTAGAAATAATTTACCTGTGTGTGTTTATCATTGCTCCCGAATATTGATATGAATCCATGTTTTTTCGCCCTGGATAATTTTATTTTCTAACTTAATCAGTGAAACAAAGGTTCTCTTCGTGTCTTTAATTCAAAATCCAGCACCATTTTCTATACTATATATGATGTACCACTACATCGGTTCTTTATTCCAGGGCTAAGGCTTATTTAATGAAGTTGAAATTTGTGATCTTATTTTCTCTTTCCCGCTTTTTATTAATATACATCCATGTTTCAACTGTTTAAATTTCGCCAGTTACTATTATATTTTAGAAATAAATATGTGATAGAAGTAAAGATCAAGGTTAATAAACCAACATTTCTCTTATCTGAATTATATATTTTTAAAGGAAAATAGAAGGCTAGGTAAGTTTAGAAGAGCTAGGTTTTATAGAATATACTACATAGTTGATAGGCAAAAGAGGTTTAAGGAGATATGCAGACCACGGACCTCAAACTTGTAAATTCCTGGTATTAAAAAAGTAGCAGCTTTATTAATTGAATATTGGCGCCGGACAGAAAATTATTCCTCAAAGAACGTTTTCTAAATACTTTTGTAAAGAAAATCATGATACCAAAGAAAAGGGAAGAGTTGAAATTTACTTATCCAAATAGCGAGTCGTGGCATCAGGATGTGAGTGGATATTAACATTCTCTCCTCAAATACCCCCGATTTCTGCATTGAGGCCGTGCATCATTTGGAGATACTTGTATTAGACGAGGATTCAATTGCTTCAACGGGACAAAAAAACAATTTGATTAAATGCCGATAAGGCAGAGATAAAATATAGCCAGGAAAAGTTTATTGGAGCAAGGTTAACTATAATCATTTTGCCTCTACTCGCTTTTGGCTCATTAATTTATAAAATAAGTGAAAACCTCCATCACGAGCCTGTTCCCATTATATATATTTCGGAGGTAGAATATATATATTTTTTAACTTTTAAATCCGCTTTCATCCTTTGGTGGGTCTATAAGGAGGTGAACTTCTCCCATCCATCTTCCCCAGCTCCCACCTCTCCTCCTCTCTCTGGCCACACTGAACGGGGTGGGAGGGAGGGGAGAAAGGCGCCGGGGGGCTTATAATGGTCAAACAAACAGGTCTTTTCCATTCCTAAACCACCAGGGGTCGGGAGAAGGGGACTACACCGCTACAGCTATCATCGTCCACAAAATTGTGGTATCAACTAAGTAAAAATAATAGCCATAACTTGTCTCACTTCATCATGATTTATAATATAATTTTACTAGTTCTATTCATTAAAATACAAATTAACATTTTTATATCTATAAATCAATGACTGAAGCAAATATGAATTGTTAAATAATTTGTAATTAATTTTCTGATTCAGGACTTCATTTACTCGGGAAACAATTTGTTACGATGAGGTCAAGAATTCGTGCGCAAGGTAAACCAGAACCACCTTATTTGATGTTGTACGAAGTAATTGTTTCTTTCAAAGATTAATTTTTTCTCTTTTTATTCTTCGGTTAAGCTATCATTAACTGATATGGCAGCAATGTCTTCAGGTTCTATACTGCTGAGATTTATTTTCACATCGGTTTATTTGCTTTTTCTTACTTTCTATCGCTTGGCTATTTCTACCTATGACAAAACCATCCTAGTGCTTAGATTTACCTGAAAATAGAAATAAAAATATGTAAGATAAAATATTTAAAAATTAAAAATATAATCCTAACAAAATGGAGTAATTAAAGTTGAATTGTGAATGTATTTAAGTCCATCTTGGGCACAGAGTTGAAGGGCGGGAATGTACATACGGATAATTATCTATAAGCTATCAGTATATGATTCCAATGTTACTCTTATGATTTTGATTGTTAAACATACAATTAGTTAGTTAGTTCCATTTTTCTTCTCCGCAGTTAAGTCTAACTAAGATGACTTTAACTCAGTTCAATGGATACTTCTATTTAATACCCCCCAAAAAACAAGTGAGATAGTTATAAGAAATTTAAATATTATCTAACTAGTATTGACTGGATTGCATAGCACAAGAATAAACATCAAAAGATGTCCCACATTATCCTAGCAGGGACTAACAGAGACATCATACATACTTATTAATAGCCAATAGGTGAACCTTAACAATAAATAGTGTTGCCAATTTATATTTCTATCTTAATTTTTGTTTTATTAATTTTTTTTAAGCTCTGTAAAGGAAGTTACAGAAATACTCATTTCGAAATTGGGCCTCAAAAATCCGTTCGAACAACATTTCAACCTATAACTGATATGATGGCTTATGATAGATTAAGGATCGTACACTGGAGTTGAAATAATTTCGTTAATATATGTATAATTATTGCATATAAAATAAAAGAGGAAATCGACTAAGAGAGAATATGAAAGAGCAAAGGATCATAGTTATTCGCACCCTACGTAATTCGATTTAAATAAACGCTAGTAGCCTGTAGTGAACATCGAGAACAAATTGCTGGTGAAGGTGAATGTTATAACTTATGTTAATAGAGCCGGTACAACTCTTCAATATGCCATATAAGTGTCTTGTTACAAATTCGGACAAAAGTCTTTCGTTGAGAGTCTACATAAGTAGGTGACCATGCAGTGATACTTTAATTGCCTTTAGAAATGAAACCGTATATCTGAACATCCCTGGTTTATCCTAAGATACGAAAAGAATATATTTTTTAAGAAATCATCTTTAATTCTTCAAATATTAATTTTTCCTCTACATTTCTAACTTGATAAGTGCAAAACGCTAATAAAAATTATAAATTGTGTAATAGTTGAATACACTCTTCTTCTATACTACGTGCAGCTTGTTCCATATCTTCATGATTTTTGCACTAAAAGATAATAGCTTTCTTGCAATTCATTAAGGAGTTTTTAACCTTCTGTGTTATGTTGTACACAAGCAACTATTCGTTGTTAATACATTAAAAAGTAAATAAGTTTCTTTAAGGACTTGTTTTTTCTCCACATTTATCATTAAAACGAACTAACCTAACAGTATTTTGATAGTAAGTCATTATTTAATAAAAATAGAGGAAATATTTTAAAAATAAATAGATTCAATATAATTATGTTTTGTACCATGTAATCATCCCTTTTGTTAGAAGTGGGAAAACGATTCTCTAAAACTTCATAACATAGAAATAAGAAATGATATTTTGCCTTAGTCTGACTTAAGGTAGACTCATTGAAATCAAGTAGCGGAAACTAATTAATCTATTCAAAGCATTCTTATAGTTCGAGTTCAATGCTGATATTTGATTTATTGCAGAGTTCATAGAGAAGTTTAGAACAAGACCAAGTTCGCCTTGGAATAGTGATTATATAGAAACAAAAAACGATTTAAAAGGCAAATAAACTTCCTATTCTAACATTAATTAAATTTTGACACATTAAATCCTCTCCTGTTTTGGGTGAGTAGGAAAATTAATTTCAAAACATTTTTTTATACGGCAAATTTAGTCATTGAGCACATATGTTAAGATATTGAAAACAAAGTATTCAACATAGAGTATATACTAGTTAAGTTAGTTGTTATTTCAAAATGCTGCATGTGATTAAAGCTTATTCTACTGAGCAGTTACTAGTAAATGCATAAAGTAAAAAAGCAAATTTGGAATGATAGTACAACCCAACTTAAACAACTTTATTTGATCAGGGATCAGTGCTCGAGATTTTGACGTGTCCTTGCTGGTCACGGGCCATCCTCCAAATTTTGGAGAGGCTGTATCTTGTCTCTTTTCGTGTACAAAAATGTCTCATTTACGATCCCTCTTGACCGACTTAAGGCAATTAGTTTAGCTATTATATCCTACTCATGTCCACTATAGAACTTTTATGCTTTAAATAACTCTGCCAGATTTTTGGCGCTTAACTCCTTTGATCTATTTCAATCATGGCACCTACTGGTTAATTCTAAAATGCATCCTTTAATTTTGCAGGAGTTCTAACAGTATAGTGACATTTCTCATCTTCACATATAAGTTCGACATTAAAACTAATAATATATGTAGATTTATGAAGGTCACCTAACTTAATGATTTTCCTTCACGGCAGCCTTGTAAATTTGAACTTGGCGATTTATTTACATATTTATCAAGTATACGATTCCACTCTTGGAGATCGAATACTTTTAGCAGTTACTTTGACAAGAGAGTAATGGAAATTTATGTTTGTTTTCCTCATAAAGATATTGGAACGTCTGTAAAGTTTTGTGCATTTCTAAATAGAAAAAAGAGAAATTAATTCGTTTAATATTACTTGCTTTTTCCTAAAAGCGAACTCTATTTTTGCTAAAGATTCGTTTTAACACATTTACGATGTTTTAATTTTCAAAGGCATAAACGTTTTTAGTTTTTAAAATGATGCCCACCGATGTCATTTTCAACCTAGGGAAATTAATAATAAGGTAGTTAGTCACTTTTCGAGAGTATATTGTTATTTTGCTAACATTTAAACTCACTGCGTCATTTCTCCCTATTTCTTTTCAAGTTTTGACCTAATAATGGCATGACTAGTCAACCAATACCAAGTTGTTTTAGATCTATAGGCGATCTATGCATGCGTCGTATGGCTTCTTAACCAATGACACGCCTCATTATATTTCATATATTCCGAACGAATCGCGCCTTTTTTTTAGTTTATATGGTCTAATGGCGTCTAGTGGTTCTGCTAGCACGGAGTAAAAGGATTCGAAACAGCGAAGTACACAGTCCAAATTTTCCGTTACTGTGTTTAAGGGCACGTTTCTTTATAATGCCCTCATTCAACCAAGTACTAGCCTCTTATTTATAAACTGTTTTCTATGAAAACTAGAGGCCTATGACATTTAGGCTTTAGATATATGAATATTACGAGTTTTTTAAAAGGAGCCTGAAGTAGGCGGCACTATCGTTATCTTAAATTATCAGAATAGATCTGCGCTGGTTTTTGATCTTTTTTAAAGATTTTTATAAGGTCATTTTCTTAGGCAGTTTTTTTTGTAGTCTTCAGATCTGAAACACGTTTTTGCTGCAAGTAAATGGTCAGAGATCACATAGAGAGGAAGAGAGAGGAAAGTACGCAAAGCCTCGCCTTTCAATAGACCGAGAGCCAACAGACCACTAGGCGACCATTTTTGTCTGCGCTAATGGAGGTAAAAGATTATGAGACGCTGTGACACGCCTCGGTGACCTGAAATGCAGCCATCACAGAAAGCTGCTACAAGTGTAAGCCCAGAAGGTCCCATCTGAAGTCGGAAAAAGTTCGCCTCGCCGGCTTAAGAACCTTCTCACGCTTGGCTAAAAGGCCGAGTCTATTCTCTTCTGCCGATGGGTCTCACACTAGAACCCTTCCCTTCGGACGGAGGGAGGCAAACCCCATTCGACCCCTATAAATCCTCCAGTGCCAGAGTTAGAAGACTGTTTCCGTCGTCCTCCCTGCCCTGTCAATATCCTCTGTCCGCCCCCGTCGATAACCGCTATTCGCGTCCCGTTTAACTCTGCAAAGTTCTCGCGGAATCCCTCAAGCTCCCAGTATTCACGTTAATTAATGAAACTTTACCTTAACAAGCTTTCCCCGCTCCAAGAACGCAGCGAGCTTAATTGCTATTCGTGTTACTCGAAAGCAAGACTTAAGTTCCCCCCCCCGTAAGAGTCATTATTTAGAGACTATTGTTTGAACTTTGCGACAAGGCAAGGATTAATCCCTCGAACCAAATCTTTGAGGTAACAGCAGCGAGCACCTCTCCCATGCAAGTGCTCTCTCTTACCCCCCCCCCCATCCCAGTGCAAGCCTCATCATCGCCTTAGTTACGCTCAAGGTCGTTCGACCATCCCTCAGTGAATATTGTACGTTTGTTTGTACGGTAACCGTCCTCACCAGCTCTCTTCCCCCTTAGCTGTTGAAGCCCGTGTACATCTAATGTATGTATAGCTCATTTTAAAACTCCTTTTAACCTTTTAAAATAATATGGATTTTCATATTAGTAGTTATTTTTTTACCGTTTTTCTGTTATCCCGGAACTCCACGATAGTCGACTATTGGCCAACCTACTTTCAGTTAATTTACACTCTGCTTATATTGTAAACTTCCCACGCACTCAGAAATCAGAAAAGGCGAACTTGACCCTATTCTACCACATCTATACTAAACTGGGGTAAGGTGTGTATGGTTAACCTACGAATTCTTATTAATCTGGTGTAAGATATGCGGGGTTAGCCAATGACATGCATACGTTTCCCAGTATAAACTTTTTCGATTATTGGAAAAGTTAGAATTTGCGGAAAAAACGAGTTTTGGATCTAAAGAGAACACATAACACTGCATAAGAAAAACACATTTATAAATTCATTTGCGAAATTGTGTTATAACGAATTTTTTCCGTATTATTTACAACGCTTTCACTCAATTTAATGGGTGTTTTCGAGTACAATCCGAGACGAACTGATCTGTCTGGGAGGAAAGAAAGTTATTCAGGTTGTTTTTGTACAGCTTTTAAGCAATATACGATTGTAGGATTAACAACATTTGTAAGGACTAAACAAATTCAAGTCTAATTGTGTAATATTGGAAAGTATGGTAGATGTGGCATGAGTTCCGACACAAGCTCATGCAACCTTCTGCGGGTACCAGAAGTCACAGGATATCTGGTGTTATATTGTTGGAACACAACCCTTTTAATATTGGATATTTCTTGCGTCATCTAGTAGCTCATAAATGCTTTTAAATTCAAACCAGCCACAGAGTATAACTTTTTTGCATGAATATTCAGCTTTGGTATCTTTTTGGTCAATTCTTGCAAAAAATCCAGGATCGCCTCGAAAGTCATGAATCGCTTCATAGAAACGTTCATTTTCATTGCATTCTATGAGCTTGTCGAGGAGGATATCTGTCTATTCCTTTTTCTGCAAAAGCTTGTGAAGGACTCATACATCATAGCAGGAAATGTAGCCAAGTTTCATTAAGTGTTCATCAACAGTACTCTTTGGAACTTCCAGCACCATTGCAATCCCACTAATTTTTTATTTTAGAATGGTTTCAGTTTATCTTCACAAAATCACCATACAAATCTGAAGGTCTTTCAGAATGAATTTCATCTGCGATGCTGAAATCTTGACGTTTGAAATTTGAAAACCTTCTCAGAAACGTTTATTTACCTACAAAAACCAAAACCAAAACCTTTGCCAAAGACAATACAAATGATTCTTTTTATCTAGAGTTTTATCCTTTTACCTGCAGCGAAGCGCCAGGTCAAGGCGTCGCTGTTTTTTAAAAAGGAGTAAAGTTCAATTGTACCCTTTTAGAGCCATGAAATAACCAATGTCACCATGGGAAATATGGTTATTCACCCTGGAGAATGCAAATCTGCCATCCGATTTGGCATTGGGTGGCGCTATCTAGTGGCAGAAGCCTCATTTAGCCAGCTAGCCATACAAAGGCACTTGTAAGTGATTTGAATCATAAGAAGCCATCAATGCAATAACCATTTATTATCTTATCACAAAAAGCCTTAGGTGATTGGAGTGACTTTCCCTCTTGGTCAAAGAAGAAAAGCGACATTTGTTCTAAGTTATATTTTACCTTAATAAGGGCTAAGAAAACTAAAAATAATATAGCTTTTTAATCTGAGTCGTAGCTAATAGGTCAGGTCGCTGTAAATGGTGCCGGCACGTCAGAGGTACCAACATTAAGCTGTAATATTAAATGTGTAATGATCAAAGCTTGAAAATATTTTAGACCTTTCCGGCTGAGCTGATTTTAAGAACAAAGGACTAATCAGATTTAACATTCCATAAACAATGCAAAATATTAAATATTTTATCAGTTCAACCTCAATATACTTCTGTTTAGTACCTGGAAATTGTCATAACATGATCACATTCGTTGTTTTGAGAACATGATCTTTTTGTGGCCTTGTCGCCTTTCTTGAAGTTCTAATATTCTTGAGAATAAGGAAAAATATGTGCAGCCTATATTTCTAATTCTGCCTAACGAAGTACTTATAAAGTGCAAGACCGAACTAATGACTTCAGAAAAAGTTCTTTAGAAGAAAATCGTTGTTGGGAGCCATTGTTTCTTTTTTAATGGCCACTTTAACCAATTCACCTTTTAATTGACCACTCAATGAAAAAGTTAGTTTTGCTTGAATTTTATTCTTCTCAGAAGCTAAAAACATTTCGTCTTAGTTTCTAATTCAGCATCTTTTTTTCGATTCGATTTACAAAGCTCCTAATCTATAGCTTTAACATACAATAGAAATAGAAGATTTCTAGAGAAGGTGACTATAGTAATCTAGTAGATACTAAGATTAACCTTGAGTCATTCCCGTTAAATAGTTTACTCTAATTATCCTGGAAGCAAGCCTTTTGCCCATGTGAGCAGTTTCATCAGAGAATGTATTTTTTAGACATTTTAAATCCCTTGATTGCATCTTTGTTTTTAAAATTCTAAAACATTCGATAATCATACTTATTTTTTCTGAAAATCACCATTTTGAATTATTTTTGTATTAATATAATCCAAAATTAAAATATTCTGTTTTCAATAAACTAATATTAAAACTTTTGGCCATGACTATATCCATATTCAGAAATTTGAAACACCTAAGACGCAAAATTCAAACGGTTAGAAAGACAGCCTTCATTGATTATTTTGTAATGAATAAGAGAAAAATTAGTCTTTTAATAAAAAACTTCCTAATTTATATTTTCTCTGCAAAATTTGCGATCAAAATAAAGAATAAGCACAATATATACTTTATGTTGTTCTTCATGTTGTAATGCATAGATCAAAAGTTATAAAGATAAATTGGGCATTTTTAAGTTTTTAACACTGACAGTGCAATGATCTTGTATGTACTTCGATTAAGTATTTGATGTTGTATTCAACCTAAATAATAAATATATGATATTTATTGATAGAACATGACAGCAATTCGATATAAGCAATGAATAACAATATTTTTTTTAATCCAGCTAATACTACCAAGTGTCTGTCATACAGAGTGACCACCCCAAAACAGGCCTTAACTTTCGTTAGGCCTTATATCAAAACATGAGTCTTTGGACTTTTCTTCTTTATTCTAGAGCACGTGTTCGAGATGACCTCTATTTAGCTTTGTGCATTTCTTGAGGCGCAGCCTGAAGTTGTCTATGACGATCTAAGAAACAGACCGACTAATGACTCTGATCTCCTGCCTGATAGCTTCCTTGAGTTCGGTGATGGTCCTGAGTCTCCTTGCGCACACACTTTCTTTAAGCTAGCTAAAGAGAAAGAAATCTAGGGGGCTAAGGTCTGGACTGTGAGGTGTCCACTCAAAATCAGTCTTGAGACTGATCACACGGCCACCCAAGTTTTTTTTCAGACAATCTCGGAACAGGTTTGAGATGTAAGAGCTTGCTTCATCTTGATGGAACCAGAACCTCTACATCAGCGACGGGAACAAGGTCTACAGCTCAATCTTGAAGGTTTTGTAGACCTCAACATACCGCTTCTTGGTGATTGTCACTGTTGCGCCAGATTCTTCAAAGAAGAATGGTCGGAAGGGATGTACAGTTTTATTACTGTATTTAGGGTTTTAGCTAAACAGTAGGTAGGTGTCGTGAATTGAGAGATCCAACAGAAGACTTAAAAAAGAAAATAAATTGAAAAATAACTAAAGCTAATGCACTCATCGAGGACTTCTATTTCAAAATATCATCGGTGATTACACACCAGGATATCTGTATGGCAATGTAAAAATTCATAAGCCGCACAACTCATTGATGTCTATCATGCAGTAATAAAACCGTTCATCTCCCATCTCTTCGAAAATAGCATAAAATCCAACGAGGAATTCATCGATATACTCCACTCTACAAGACTGGCAGAACTAATATCATCCCTTGACGTGGAAAGCCTGTTTACGAACATGCCTATCGCTTAGACCATCAATAGCATTATAAAAAAAACGTGTACCAGCATCCTACAATGTCTGCTCCAAATCTTGACTCAAACATCTTAGGGAGAATATTAGGTTCATGCACATGAGAAGCGCCGTTCAGGACAACGCACGGTAATCTATACACGCAAGTGGATGGAGTGGCTATGGGGTGACCTTTAGAGCTTACTTACGCCAAAAATTCTATAGATCAACTTGAAGAGAAATTATTGGACAATATGTAAAATTAGACACCAAATATTGCCGATAGGTACACGAAATCTACATCAACGTCTAAAACGAACAACATCTGATAAACATCAAGCAGCAATTTGAGGAGAACTCTGTGTTAAAATTCACTTATGAATTGAGCACGGGCAATAAACTCTCTTTCTTGGAAGTTGAGGTTCAAAACACCAATGGTAGCTACATCACTAAATTACATAGAAAAAGTATCAACATGGGAAGATGCCTCAATCTGGAGAGTGAATGCCCTGAGAGGTATAAATTAAGGGTAATCGGCTCATACATCCGCCGAGCATATAAATGGTGCTCTTCGTGGTAACCTATCCACCAAGAGATAGCACAAGTAAAACAAACACTCATGAATAAAGGTTTCTCAAACAGCATGATTGACAAACAACTCCAATCATTTTTAAATAATCATCGCCAATATACGGATAAAACTAAGAGTAATCGGGGAGAAGACAAAAACATCAAAGTGTATTACAGAAACCAGATTTCGACTGCCTATAAAATAGATGAAAGAAACATCAAGGAGATTATTAACCGTAACATTAAGGTTAAAAATCAAATTGATAAAATTCAATTCATTATTTATTATAAAACAACAAAAGCAAGCAAGATCATGATAAAAAAACAGCTGCCTAAACTGCTTGAATTCTCAAGTCAACCAATATAGTTTACGAGTTGATCTGCCCCGATAAAAAGTGCACGCTTTATAACAATTCTAAATATATTGGCATGACAACTACTACACTTTCTAGACGTTTAACTATGCATCTACAAAGCGGAGGGCCTAAAAGGCATATGGAAAGTTCTTATAGCATTAACCTAACGAAAGATATGATAGTTGATAACCCCGTTATTGAAGGAAAATAGGTTAATGAAGCTAAGCTGAACATCTTAGAAGCCATATTAATAAAGGAAGATGAGCCGGCCATCAATAGTCAAGTGACAAGCTGGAATCGCACATTAAAATTATTATAAAATTCCACTCACCGGACTGGCCCTTTCATCTAACGATATGCTCAACCTATGCGGAATAAATACCCCTCTTGAAGTTTCCACTCGAGATCCATCCCATCTATCCGTCACCTATCATTCTGGCAGCAAACAAGTAAGGGACCAACAGGAAAATGGACGGGGGCGTTTTTTCACATTTTTTTGGACTCGTACCCCAACATACCTGTACTAATCGCTACCTCCTTTACCACTTTATAACTTCCCTTTTCACTCCAAACACCATAATTACACATTGGTTTCAGAAAAGAAGACAGCAAAAGAGGACATAGTAAGGACGCAGAAGACTATGGAGACCCTTACTAAGAGGGTTCCCCTAAGGACCATCCAAGAACCCTAAAAAAAGGCACCTGTGTCAAATACTCTACCTCGACCTAAATGTAGCGCTGGTGAAACTTATTGAAGTCTCATCATGTTTCATGACCCTATGTGCCGAAACTAAGGACGTGCACCAGCTCCTATCGGAAAAGGGAGCGAGGGTCCTCAGGAACACTTGTCTGGAAGCGAAAACCCATCTACAAGTTTCAGAAAACCGAA
The DNA here is from genome assembly GCA_963969495.1 of Ceratothoa steindachneri. Classification (NCBI taxonomy): domain Eukaryota; kingdom Metazoa; phylum Arthropoda; class Malacostraca; order Isopoda; family Cymothoidae; genus Ceratothoa; species Ceratothoa steindachneri. Next base: position 150,753,689 of record OZ018327.1, on the reverse strand, counting down.
GCGTGATCTGACGGAAAGTGAAGAGCTGGGCCAGTGAGCATACACCCGAGGAGCTTGAAGAGGAGATCAGCAAAAGCAATACCTGAGTCCAAGTTCATAAAATATTCAAATTTGGCGAACACACGAACGTGTCTAAGAAAACATTCTCTAACACTGAAATAGCCAAGAAATCTTCGCAGAATGGAATACTGGTATTTACTATGAGAATACAGGCGAAAACATTCAGCAGGAGAAATTTAATAAAATAAAAATGTGCTTTGTATGCTACAAACTTGAAAAACATACTACGACGACATGCCCGAACAAAAATAAAATGTGGTGCAGTGAATGCGCCACAGAAAGTCAACGATTTGATAAGTGTGAGAGCACGAAGAACAAATGCCTTAACTTCAAAGGGAAACAGGGGACAATAGCCCTGAACTTCCCCAAACGCCGGGAGATCATCAAAAGAAAGGAAGAAGAATAGAGGAAAGCTAAGGAAACGACCTACGCGAACGTCGCCAAGAAAAATGCGGATATAAAGCCTGCACCTGGACTTGCACAGATGAAGATGACGGGAGAGATAAGTGCAAAAATACTGATAGGCATTACCCGTGCAAATTTGGCTAATGCAGGAAAGACTGGTTGCTATAACCAGGTACTTAATGTTCTCCTGAAAGCGAACAATTTTCTTTCGGTAATTATGCCTTCAGACCCTAAAGGCTCCAAGGCATTAAGGGACTTAGTCATAAGGAACAACACCGTCAAGTCTGGACTAGAGGCGATCGTCGAAGCTCCCTCATCGGAAGAATCCGAAGAGGAAGACGGAGAAGAAAAGGTTGAAAGTATGGAAGGGATCCTCCTCTTCTGACAACGAAGAGGGCCCCTGCACCCGTACACGAGCTACGAAGAGCAGGTTCAAAACCTCGAGTCCCCCACTGAAAAAGGAAAACTCTGGGCAATATAAAACCACCCAACCAACCCCCAAGAAGAAAAAGAATTAGAAGAAGCATAGGTAAAAACAATTCACCATGTTACTAAACGCACTGAGGCTATTGTAAATAAATAGGAAGGGTTGTGTATTCTTTGCGGAAATTTATTCAAGGAAATTGATTCGGACATCATGTTAATTTGGGCACAGCATCGACACGCGTAGTGCAGAAATTAAAATCTGGCACTACGATATGTTTGTTGATCACAAATTATTCGCAGGAGCGGTTCGACGGAGCTGCTATTGTAATAAAGAAAGGGAATAAATATAAGCAAATAAGAAATATAGAAGAATCCTACCTCCCGATTGAGTTCGAACTCGACCTAGGAAAGTTGGTCATTGCTACCGGATATCAACCCCCAAGGAGAGATGTGTTACCAATTGACACTCTCACTGGCCTCTTTAGCAGAAGCGCCCCACTATATTAATGAGGGATCTGAACGCCAGATGCCGAGAATCCGGTTAGAGGACCTTCAACTGCAGAGTAGGAAGCCTGGACCTATTGCTGGACAGAAATATTGCCCAGCGAATAGGCCCAAACTTTCCTACATTTGTCAGGGGAGGAAGTGCCACAAAACCAGATATATGTCTGGCGAATCCTCAACTGCCATTCAATTACGACATGGAACCAGTCCAGGTAATATGTAGTAACCATATAGGGATCCTACTCACTATCAACAGGAACCATATACAAGTTCCAGCTGTAGTCAGAAAGAACTACAAAAGAGCAGACTGGACACGGTACCCGGGACTTCTCAAGGCCTACGATCTGCCTAACTTGGACGAGACAATTCTCGAGGAGATTGACGAGGCACTCGACGACCTCAATAACTTCCTCATCAGCGCAGAAAGGGCTTGTATCCCTAAATCCGAGTATATGACAATCTCTACCTACAGATAGACCGAATACATGAAGGAGAACTCCCTCTTCAATCCACATCAATTCGGGTTTAGGAGGAAGCGAAGTACGGAGATGGCGATTTATGTCATCAAGGAAAAGCTAGCCCAAACAAAACGGAAAATGAGTCGAGTGGAGTACGAAAGGAACTACAAAACCGAAAATACTTAGAAGCGATAGGCCTGATCACCAGGCACTAGCATCTCTTTGCACCCTTTCACACTTCCATTTCTATTCACCTGACTGGTCTATTTTCCGTTATTTGTCCACAGACCCTATTTCTATCTCCTACCCACACTTACTCTTAAAACAAGTCTAAAGTCAAAGTCTTTCATTCTGTCAGATCTTCACTCCACTCATTACATCGGTAAAGGAGGCAAGGACATATGTAAACGGTACGAGGATGATCGAATAAGATCGAAAGCTCACCAATTTAGTTTAGTTTTTACCGAACACATTCATTTACAAGTGATCCCCATTTAAAAACTGGAATAAAAAACATAGTTAGAAGAAGAGAAAGTTGGCAAAGGAAATTAATTAACGCGAAATACACAATGGTCTTCAACAAAATTTGCATATATATATATAATAATTGATAATCACATGACGCGTGATACATAAGTGTTTTTAAAGGCCCAAGGAAAATGGAAAGTTGGTAACATAACCCGGAAAAACGCTAAGGAGAATATTGTATGTACCAATGAAAGCTTAAGGAAAATGGAAGAAGTAGAGAACGGAAAGATAGGGCAAACTATTTTAACCGTTATATGAAAATAAATAAAGAGTTTGGATCTGAACCTGTGGCAGCAAGTGCTCCTCTCTTATATGACCACGATGCTCATTTGCCAGAGCTACCATCCTCAACCCTTAACAATATAGTCTGTTCTTCCTTTTACTAGAAAAACACTCGTCTTGTCTCTCACTGGATAAATACCTACATACACTTCGTTATTTAAAAAGCTATTTGAATCAACCTTTTTGGGGGTTGAGGATGGTAGCTCTGGCAATGAGCGTCGTGGTCATATAAGTGATGAGCGCTTGATGAGACAGGTTCGAATCCAACCTCTTCATTTATTTTCATATAGCGGTTAAAATAGTTCACACTCGCAGCGCATATTTGTATATTGTTTATGCCGATTGGCAACCAAGGTTGCCAGAAACAGTCTAATCATTTTCTAAGTTATAATAAATGATGTTTCTGAATTATTTTTCTTATATATATAAAATATGATCATTCCTCGATTTAGTCTTCACATTTTAATTAAATATAAATAAAGTACTAACGTTTTGGAGAGAAGTATTGGATCAATGTTTAGGCTTGGGTATAACAGAGTTAATTAAATACAATATACATCTATTTTTTATTAGCACAACACTGCCAAACGATGTTTTTACATAATTTTAGGCTTGTTCGACCACGTGAACTAAAATTTAATCCAACAAAGTAAATGAATTTGTCCGACATATAACGAAAAACCAATAGTGTCAACTCTAGTTGCCAAGCGGCATTAAAGGATTAATTATACTTTTTTTTTTACTCTCACTGAATTCTCTAAAGCCATTTCATTAGAGCTCTCAAAAGAATAAACGAAAGGCATCAAAGGTTTGCACCTAAATTTTTTACATCAAGGTCAGTAAAGTTGACTAAAGAAAAATCAAAACTTTTTGCATATCAATTTATGTTACGTGTTAGTCCTCCGAATTAATTAAAAAAAAGCTAGATGTGCGAAATACAAATCTCCTTCTCCCATATTTCTTATTATATTTATCCTTGTTATTAATAATTATTAAAGGTTTTCAATTGTATGAAAGTATTAGGGACAGATTTGAGCTCTAGTGAATAGTAAGTGATTGTCTGTAAAATGTACTAGAAAGATCATGAGATAATTCCCCTACTAATGTAGTCACAGGGTGTGAGGCTATGCCATGTAAGGAGGTAACGAAAGATATGGAGTTATAACATTGAAAAATGAACAATTACTGAGGAGTGCTTGGAGTGAAAAGGGTAGATAGCTTTTGAAACACTTGAGAAAGAAGAAATTACCATAAAATCAAATCTACGAACGAGGTTTTGACTGGAGTTTGGCTTCTGAGAAAGTGTGGAAACAAACGTGTGGAGAGCGTAGACGAAAGTGAGTGTTATTTTACAAGTTACAAGGACAACATATATGGTTGGTTGATTTCTGATTGAGCGTTTAAGAGAAATAGTCCGGCTGAGGAACACGTGGATAATCGTGTGATGGATTGTGCGCATTGATTGTAGCGAGATGCTACAACGAATATCACGGTATGAAAGGAGAATTTTGCCTGGACTAAAAGTGTTGATTCGTTTTCTATCTAATTGGGCACCAATTAGTTAGAAAGTTTTGTGTTTTATAATATTGTTAGTGCAATTTACCCTGCGAGAAAGCTATTAATTATATTAATAGTATAATAAAGCTTAAGCGAAAAATAAAGAGAGCATCTCCTCCATAGCTGTTGTGAAGTGAAGTTTTTAAATAAGACGAAGATAATTAAAGTGACAATGTCAAGAAAAAAGATAGTTGCTGCATGAGGAATTCAATGAACAAGGTGTAGACAACTTTCCAAAATCTACACAATCTTTTTAAGTAAACGCATTGAATAATATAAATTGTTAAAATTAAGATGTAAAAAGATGAATCAGACTTTATAATTTTACATAGAATAAAGTAACAATATGTAAGAGTAATAGCAGCTAGTAAAAATATGTAATATTTAAAAATGCACATAAATATAAATTAAATTAAATATAAAAATAGAAGCAAATATACAAAAGATAAATTGACTTAAATTTCAATATAATTTTGAAGTAAATTTCTCTGGACAAAAGTAACGGAAGATTTACATAAGTATGTCGAAGGTTGTTCGGTAAACGTGTGGAGCGAACTGTGACGAAGAAAAATGGGAAGGAATAAATACATAGATATTGATATATCTGGAGACAGGCTTGTCTCTATAATCCACGGATAAAGATATGATTCCTGAAATGGAATCATAAACCGTTATGGAATGGTAGTTTTATTTTGAATTAAGCTCCATCCCATACAAAGTTTGTGCAAATGTTCTGGCACAGTATTTTTGTTTTATCTTTCTTGAGGTTTGCGTGTGTGATAGAAAAAGATCCGTCAACAAACGTAAAGTTCTACATTTCCACCACGCCTCATTTAAATACTCTTCCTTTCTGTGAAAGAGTTTCAAGCGGGAAGTGAACAAAGTCTAGAGTTCTACTCTCCTAGACGCAGGTCACAAATCCGACATCGCCAAGAGGATCAAAGTCAGAAGGATGTCGTTCCACTGATTCGCGAAGAGGGTCAAGAACGGCAAAGACCTCATCTATTGACTTCGTTCAGGCAGACCTCAAAGGTTTGCCGGTGAGAATGTTTGTACAAATAATCTTAAAATGAAAACTTTTCATAGCCGTGACGCCATCTTTATATGCCATGAGATGGTCTAATTACGCTCGCTCGTTTGAAGTTAGCGAATCAAAGAATCTTCTTATTAATGTTAATATTAGATAAAGATTTATATAATTATTTTGCCGCTGGCTACCTACAAGTCCCACCTCCATTCGTCCTAACCAAGAGATATTTAGTGCTTTTATTCTATTTGCTATGGAAAAAATAAAGAGCTCCTGAAGCTCTTATTAACACTTTCATAACTTTTGATACACGAATATCTTTTAAGGTAAATGGCATTATTTATATATTGCTAACAAAATAGAGATTCAATGAAAAAATTTTGGCTGATAAAATTTTCAACTCTTGAAATGTAAGAAAAATACTTTCATGTTACATGAATTTATATGCCTAGAAAGTTATGTAGAAATCATTGATATCGCATTTATTACCATATTAGTAATAGTCTGGAATCGTTAAAAAAGAAATTGCAGAACATAAAGTGTTAATGAACACCATTTATAATTTCTGTGTGAATATTGAAGAAAAATCTTTATTGAGCATTTTCGTGTAAAGATTTATAATAAATATTTTTTTAATATTTTCGAAAATGGTCAGAAATATTATTGTAAGTTTGTGAAAAGATTTAGAGGATAATACTCTGGTAATTTTCAAGGAGAGCACTGCCCGATATTTGAGCATCTTTTGCCGAGCCTTTTACTCCCTATTTTTAGCTTTTTTAGTTGAAAATAGTTTCGAGGTTAGGTTAGTTTATAAAGGTTTGATATATGTACATACGTTTAGCTTAAAAAAGCTAAAAATAACTAAAATATAGCAAAAATATGGCTAAAATATTGTCCATTATTTTATGGCGGATTATTTCAGCTTGCCGTACCATTTTTTCTAATGGTCTATTTTCAACACTCATCTGATATCAATTAAGATCTTTTTATTTGTATTTTAAGAGCCAATTTGGCGACTGCCTACTAGGGCCAAAGTCGCCGTGGTTCAGGCAAAGCCTAAAACTAGGCTAGATTAAAAAAAAAGTAAATAACAAATAACACAGAAAGAAAAGAAACAAAGGCAAGACACAAATTATAAAGAAGAAACAACAAAAAATAAATAAATAATGCGGTATTATTGGCCTTCTCCAGTTCGACAAACACCGTGACGTAGTATAGTCTACTAAGGTATGCCTCGCTGACGGTATTTTCCAGTTGGAGCAGAGCATACGACATGGAGTGGAACTTGCAGAAACCTCAATTCGCAGAAGATAGGTGGCTTCTACTGTCCAGAAAAAGGCTAATCTAACAGACAAAAATTTCTCCATCAGCTTGCATAAGCAGGAAGTTAGAGAGATCGAGCAGAAACCAGCCGGGGGAGAGTGATCTCTCCCTAGCTTGCGACAAGCAAGCACAGTATCGATTTGACTGGTGTCTGGGTGGATATTGTCTACCCAGATTGTACTGAGCAAATCTAACATAAAAGCCATGCCTCACTCGCCCAGATCTCGAAGTATGGCATATGGGACATTGTCCAGACCAGGAGAAGTGCGCGCAAACGAAGCAAGAGCGGAACGCAACTCACTTGATGTCAACCTGTCGTTGAAGGGTTTTGCGCCTCTGTAAGAAAGTTTTAGTTGGTGGCCCTCCACTAAAGCACGACGCACTTTAAATGCTGGTGGAGCAGCATCCCGGGTTAAAAATGCAAAGAAAGCGGTCGCAAATGCCTTTGTCACGGAAACAGTTGGCGTGCAAATGGCAACACGTTTTAGGAATAGTAGTTAGGCCCACGGTGATGAATTTGCTGGATATGAACTCAACGGCTTATTCGAACGACCTAAATTCCTCGATTAAGACAGAAAATTCCATCATTTCCTAAAATTCAGACCACCGCGCACTTGCCAAGCACCACCGGGGTGGGTTCTCAGGCGGCACCGGCCAAGAAAATGATATTTGAATGGGAAAGTGATTACTACTATGGAGGTCATCTACTAACTCTCATCCCAAATCAGGCTGTGTATCCAGAGAGCCCAAGGATAGACCAAGACATGAAAATAAAGCGGTCCTCGGGAAGTGATGCATAAACTCTTCCACATTAAGACACCTATCTCTAGGTCGTCGATCAGGTCACGACGTGGCGGAAGGCCTCCAAGTCGAAGGCAGCTCACAGTCCACTGTATGCATAAATGACAGTATACCACCAATCGAGTTGCAGTTGCACAGCTACCCCCTCAAAGGGGATATTCATAACAGAAAAAAATAACAGAGACATAATGCTAAGTGTAAGTGGTGCATCCTCCCGCCCGGCCCAGATTCCATGTTAGTGGTGTGAAAAAACCCGAATACCACAGAATGGTGGGCATGGTGCACGCGCTCAGCATGTTATCCTGCAAAAAGATAGCTAAGTGAAAACAAAATTAGACGAGGCTGCGCAATTCCTCACATTTGCCCAGAGTGGGCAGCAATCCATTGAAGTAATATGCCATCAAGCCCTAGCTAGGAGGAGATGCAAGGATCATTTTTGGAGAGAAGACCCTCACGGGATGTCCGTACGCTTCCCGGAGGCAGAACTGCGGGTGCTGTTGACTGAACAATGCGCTGAAGTTGCTGTTGCCTTCGAGGACATATCACGTGAGGTTGGGCTTACCATAAAAGTATTTTCCTTCTTCCCCCTTGAAACCTTAGGCAGGCGGAGTGCCTTTCTTTGCAGGATCCACAGTCATCGAGTCACCTAACCTAGCACTGGGTGTGGGCGTAGGAGGCGAGTTCATATTCAAGATATTATAGCTGTTGTTAAACTCGAATAGGTTGTGTGTGATTGGAATTATTATAGCATTAGCATTTTTCGTTATTAATCTGGTCGAATTGCTAATTAGAAACGACTGAATGGAGTGGCTTGTATGCAAAGGTGCTCCATCTCATTGCTAAATAGTCATTTTCTTAATACATCTTCTAGGACTCTCTGTTGAACTAATATATTCCAAACATTTTAACTTTTTCAATCTTCGCCGTTTTCATTACAAATATATTGGTATTTATTTATTTTAATGAGTCTCGCCTGGGTTATCACTTCTGGATCTTATGGATTTACCATGGCTGCAACTGGTTGATAATGCGTTGGGTTTAGATGACGGACCAGTAGTTGGTTCGATTTAACTCATAGATAAATACAAGTCACTCGACGCACCGGCCGAAGAACCTTACAATTGATTCCTCTCTGAGGTAATAAGGTGTCCATTAATAGATCCAGGATTAATTATTCCCACGCATGCCCTTCCTCATAAATAAGCACCAGTGCCTGGTACTCATGAGCTTACTTGAGATTTTCAGTAGGATGCTTATTTGGATTTCTTTATCTGGTTGTGGGAAAAGTAAACAGGACAGTTGAGCAGTTGTACAGCATGCGCTACTAAAATGAGTGCATTATATTATATAAATAGACATATCTAAATATGTGATGATCTGCAACAATGCTATGCAAATGAAGTACAAAATCTCAGAAATTGATCAAAACAAAATAAATATATAATGTTAAATACCTAACCCCAAAAAACAAGAAGCAATTTCTTTATATAGCACTCATTGGAACCTATATTACATATAATTCAATATGTAGCGATTCCCTCGAAGAAGAGCATAAAATGAATAATTTTCCTTTTTAATAATTTTGTAAAGTTCCTCTCATGTATGTAAAAAAATACGATTTGCGTTTCAAATAACTATTGTTAAATCTATTATAAAAATTTTAATCGTTGCATTTTTTAACGCCCTAACAAGTATTCACTCGGATTATCCTGCCCGATGTATTTGATACTGATATTATCATGATTAAATGGCATCTGCCACATCTCGGTCAAACCGACTAATCAGCGATTGCTCTCCCGTCCAGCGTTTGACTCTTTTGCGCGTGGTAACCTCGTTTCTATCTTCGTATATCTGTGAACTATCCCAACCAGTTTATGAGTCATTCATCAATATTGTTGATGGAGAAGGTGAAGATGCAGAAAATCGAACACGACCCGATGATCCTCTTTAGCTACTTCCGTCTGCACAAATAGGTCACAATCTAGTGTGTGGAAAAATCGGTGAGGTCGAAGGTACGGACCTTATTCACGACGTGCGAAAAAGCACAATGGACAAGACCTTTTTACAGCCCAGGTATAAGCTATCCAGCGTCTGACTACCTTGCAACTTAACCTTATTATTAGGAAAAATTTCCAGTATATTCGGATAGACGAATAAGTTTATACAAATAGGTAAAAATAAAGTTAATAGTGATGAAAAACAGGAAAATTTAGTAGTGAATAGAAAGTTAAAAGTATAAGGATATGAAAAAAGGCTCCAGCAGACAGTGGAGATCAGCTTTTCGAATCTAAACAGTAAGAAATTTATAAATATATAAATTAAATATAATATTTATAATTAGTAATTTTATAGTTAGTTAGTTATTTTTCATACATTTAAGAGTAATCTATACAGTGTCAAATATTTTAAATATATACAAGAAATGGAATATTTAATATTGGTATGGTTACATTTAAATATACTATGATATTATTGAGCAATTTAATTATTTAATATCTTCAAGAGTTAAAAGTTTTTATTATTGGTTTAACTTAATTCACTTCATTATATTCGTCTGGGTATTCAATCACATAAATTCTTTTTATTCACTTTATCCCCTTAGTTTTTATTTTAGTTATTTCTCTTTAATTTAGATATTTGTCATCTTTATTTTAATAATTTTATTTATTCAATTATTTTAATCGCTCTAATTTAATAAATTTTTTTTTGCGTTATTTCACTTTTTTATTTTCTTAACTTCAAAATATTAATTACTAATTCGCCTTTGTTCACATTTTATGTACATTCGTTTATAAAACCATTTAAATTTCGTCACTATTTAAAAATTTTCACGTTAATTCATTATTTATTTAATCGCTTTTGTTAAATTTTCCTCAATGTTTAAAATTTTTATCTTAAATTAATATCTATCAATTCACTTTTGCTGACCTTTTATTTTAATAGATTTCAGCAGTCTTCATTCCGTTCCTGATGTTTACCGTGGTGACGCAGGCCGCTGGGATGTGCACCGCACCCTCGAATAACCCTTTGTATCATAGTGGTTAGCTTAACTGCCCACCACTTCGATAGCATTTGTTTTTGCTTCAGGTCAGTGGGTCTTAAAACTAACCACATGAATTATTTTAGACTCAGGCACAGAGAATTGAGATATCTGGCAACTATGTTTGTTTTGTGTTACTTGGGCACATAGTGGCCAGTATTTTGAATATATCCGTGAAGGAAGGTGAGTAAAATTTCGATTTAATTATTTTTTTGCTCTTAGATTTAATAAAAGCTGTCCAATGTAATATTAATTTATTATGTGATGATGTGGGAATCTTATAATTAAAATACTTATGTAATTATTCGTTTTTATAGAGAGTAAAGGTCTGAAAACCGGTGTTTAGTCAAGCTGACCACTGTACAGCAAAAACATATGACTTTCTAAATTAGCATAAGTTGGTCTATTGTATGTATATAAAAGTTCGGTAAAAAAATGTAATTTTTGAAAAAAAGTACCTAATTGTTATAATTTATTAATATTGATGTACTTTTCTGGTATTGATATGGCAAGACGAAGATTCGATCTTTCAAATTTAGATGGTTTAGATAAACTTTTGGACGAAATTATGGTTAACTTCCCAGAAGATGAAGAGTGTATTGTTCATCTTGAAGAAGCTAATAGTGTAAGTGAGATTTATCTACCATTTAATTATAAATATTGAATTGTAAATCTCTATTTACACCTATTTTAAGATTGGATTAATATAAATTTATTTCTATTTTTATAAATCAATGTCCCTTCACCTGAATCATTGCAAACTGAAATCCTCACCGAAAAGTAAGTGCATCTATCTGAACTTGAAGAGAGACCCTTTTTTTGCTAGAGTGGAAAAAGAAAGCAGAAAATGATCAATTTTCATAATACTTTGAAGAAGTTGGGGTTGCTGATTACATTACATCACAATACAAAACACATTTCCAAGCTAGACAATGATAGAAAGATGAAAAGAGGAGATGTTGATTGGCTAATGGATCCTAGTGGAATTTCAGTAACAAAATTGATTGAAAAAAGACCAGTTATGTTGATTTTAAATATGCATGATCTGAGTCAAGCCAACGAGATATTTAGGATAAATAAAGATAGGAGCATGAACCAAATAGGTGGAAACATTGTAATAAAGGAATATAATCAACATATGAGTTATGTTGATAAAGCTGACATGTTAAAAGGTTTGTATGGCTTAAAGGGTAAAAACAAAGAATGGTGGCAGACATTCTTATTTCAATTTTTTAATGTCGTACTGGAAAAGTCTTATATAATCTTTAGCCAATTGCCTCCTATCTCACTTAAAGATTACAAAAGGCAAAAGGCAAGAGTCAATATAGCAATAAGATTGGATGAGTCATCACATATGCTATTTTTAGGCAAAATATTTAGTTGTTGTAATTTAGGCACCACTAAAATAAATCAACATCATATAAGATGGGAATGAACCGTTTCATTAAAAAAACATTTTTGGCACCAATAAATAGGAATTTTATTCAGACTTTTATTTTGCCTTAGAGGTAGAGTGGTTAGCACCACTAACCACATCCGGTACGACATAACTAAGCAAAAGTATTTTGTAATTAAATTATAATTACTTCTTAGAAGGGTAGATAGAGTATAAAAAGCCCCTATATGGTAAAACTTTCTTATTAAAACAGATACCTTTCCTCAAATGGATAGCAGATCTTTCAGTTCTTTCAGGTAGGAGGGTCCTTCAAATGTAGATTCGAATTTCTCTGCCTCGTTTCCTTAGATCATTTGCCCTGATTCCTCCTTTAGAGATTTGCATAGGAGCGAACTCAAGACTTTGAGTTTGACGTCTTCTCTGTCAAATAGATTTCCTTTGTTAAGAATATTTTTTAAGGGGACGGGCAGTCCTTCGTATTTGCTACTTACCTCTTTCTTCTCTGTGGTTGACATTTCGCTTGTTTGGATTTCTTGGTTCTCTTGGCTTTGAATGTTTGCCTTATTCTTCCCTTTCTTCCCCTTTTGCCTCAGGCTCCTTTTCGGAATCTTGATTTTTGGTTCTTCTTCTTTTGTCTCGTATTAATGTTTGTTTACTCTTCTTGTTTGTCTTCGATGAATTAGATATTTAGGTTTGCTCCTGATGGAAGATTTTTGAGGAGCCGCAGCTTCCTCTTGTTCCAGTGTTTTTTTGCAACAAGCGGTTTAACTCTTTCGCAAATGATCCTGAGTGTGCCAGGTTAGAGAGCTGGGTGATCATATTCATCGCCATAATTTTCTCTGCTTTTCCTTGTCATAAGCAATTTAAGACTGTTCATTCTTTCAGGTTTTTAAAAAATTTTCGGGCCCGCTGCTTCCAATTATTTCGTTGCCCGTGTGTTCTTTGCTTTTTTCATTTCTTCCTTGTTGGCCCGAATTACCTCTTTACGAATATGTCACCTCATGGCTAAGGCCTAGTAGTACGCTCGGATTTAGGCATTTGGGCTTCGGTGACAAACACTCCTTTCATCCGTGTCCTGGTAAGGAGTAGTTGTAACAAGTGACGGCCTTTGCCTGACGCTCATTCGTCCAAGGATTTTCGACAGTGAGACATTTATATCAGCATTCGAGTGGGATAGACTTCTTCTTCTCGATCTGCTCTGACGACAACCCTAGATAAAAACCCAGAAGGCCTTCGATCTTTGCCCTCTGAGCCATCTCGATTTCAGCAAAGACGAGCATCACGATACTCTGTCATTTTCCGAATTTTTCTACCTTATTAATATTGGCTGGCCTATTTTTGCTTTTTGGATAGAGCTTCTATGATTTCCTTACAGCAATTCTTCGTGAAGAAAGGATCAAGCCTTTTTACGAGGGTAGTGTGACGGGCATGGATCTCTTCCGGGATGGAAGCTGCTAGTCCGATCATCTGGGAATACATTTTAGTTTCCTCAAAGACGAACCTTTCGACGTCCTCGATCGTGTCTTAGATTGTACCGTATCCGTTGAGCATGCCTATGATTCATATTAGAGCAATATGAAAGACACTGTAGATCGTCTTTATCAGGGTTATATTTGTTGGTTTAGTCATTCGCGGATGGTGAGTAGGAGAAGCCCTTGATCTTTTTTCTGGAGAGCCAGGCACATGGGCCCCTTCCGAGTAGCGGGTCTGTCTTCTTATGAAGTTATTCTATTCTTTTTCTTGTAGATTATCCTCTACTTGAGCTCGAGAAATGCTATCCGGAGCTGTTTTATTTAGATCTTTCCCTTAACTTTTCCTTCTTAGCCACGAATAGGTATGATAATCTACGATGATTCAAAGTTGGAAGGTGTGGGAATAGATAAGTAGGTAATAGGTAGAAAAAGTGTTATTTTAGGATGGAATCTGTACTAGGTTCTCTGTCTTTTTGTTTCAACCTTTTTTTTTTCTTACATATTCATGAGGATTAATAAGCATTTAAGCCTTTGTCCTTGATAATAAGACGTCTTGTATATGATGAGAGAATTGTTACTGCCTTTTCCATGTCCTTTATTATTGTTTAATTTCATTTTTCTCTTGGTTGTTATATGTAATATAAGTTTTATTTTTATATTGGATATTTTCTGGAACATTATTTTATAGAGTATTAATCTTTTATTTAATTATATATTTACTTAATAATGAATTTGTCCACTAGGAATCTTTTATTATAACTTAATTAATTGTTGACTTCGGATCTTTTGTTATTAATCTATTTGTTTGCCTACTTCAAATCTTTTAGTTATTACATTGTTTTAGGTTTTGATTTATTTATATGGCTTAATCCTCTGTTGTTTTTACCTTTATATATGATTAATCTTTTGTAGTGTTTGCAGCCAACTGCTTCGAAAAGCTCGTCAAAATTGTAAATTTGGTAGATCCTCGTTCGATAATCTAAGTTGGTGTGGCAGATTATCCTGTAGCTTTTGGTAGTTTTTTTGCTATCTCTCCTTTGCACGTTTGTGTAGGGTTGCAATACTAGGGTCGATGCCAGTAACTTCATGTAATATCTCAGCTTGTATGCGGTCCAAAATGGTGAGGTTTGCAATAAATCTTGTTCTTCTATTTTTGCACCACCTGTCTATTTTTCACAACTACCTTGCTCAGGGTATGGAGGAGAATTGCAGGACAAAAGAGTATCGGCCTTGCTAGCAACATGTAGAACTTCCTCTTGCTACGTGGGAAAAGTAGTCTAAAGCCATTGTAGTGCACTTGTTGCCGCAGCAATCTTCTCTTTATAGTGTGCGGCGTACCCGTCTGAAGTTAACTTTATGCCAAGTAATCGACCTTCTGTAGAGTAAGCATAATATTCATCCAGCACAAGTACATTCGCTGTTTTTCGACATCCCATTGGTATGATTTTAAATTTGTTAGCGTTGATTTGAATCTTGTTTATTATTTCGCACTTATTGAGGTTACTGATTTTCCTTCTTTTCCTGTTGTTTTTATATACGCTAGTGATGACCTGAAGATGAAAGCTTTATGGTTATTCTGTTGTAATTGGAACTAGCTATCGAATTTTCATTTTCTTGCTGATGGCTGTAAAGAGAAATTAGAAAAATAATCCTATTTCCTGGTGGTTATAATGATTTTAATTATTCTTCTAATAATAATCGCAAAATAAACCTATACCTTTTTTTCGTCTTGGGCATTTTTGGTTAATGCTAACGTGGTATCAAGGGTCAAAGCAAATTGCCTTGGGGATATACTTTTCTCTGACCATGTCTATCAATATGTATGAAGGCATTAGCTTGGCAAGATAGATATTAAGCGCAAAGAATGAAAATACCCACCTCATTTTCAATTTCATTGAGCTCAAATATTCCATTTATTTCATTGACAAATGCTATTCTACGGACAGGTGCTTTCGTAAAGAATATGGCCAAAGCATGGGGTATCATCCTTTTACTATTCTATGAAAGGTATTAATTTAAAACTATGAAACGTTCTTGCTTCCTAGAATACATATCTTATATCTTTTCGATATGTAGAAGTTAGCTTAATAGCTATGGTCTTTAGCTAAGAATAATTTTTACGAATTTGACCTCGAATTGAA
The DNA here is from genome assembly GCA_963969495.1 of Ceratothoa steindachneri. Classification (NCBI taxonomy): domain Eukaryota; kingdom Metazoa; phylum Arthropoda; class Malacostraca; order Isopoda; family Cymothoidae; genus Ceratothoa; species Ceratothoa steindachneri. The sequence continues at coordinate 150,738,269 of OZ018327.1, read as the reverse complement.
CTCTTACATGAAATTAAAACCAGAATGGGAACAGAATAATTATTTATCCTTTCTAAATTTAAAAATCCACAGCTTAACTAATGGATCATAAACCCACTAATTCAAACGCATCCATATATTTCTTCTCAATCATGACAAATTTGTTAAGATATTTGTTCTTTCTTCCATATTCCTCCGAATATATAGAATATGTGACCAACTTTCCTTGAAGATGAAATCAACTAGCTCATTTGCCACTTCATTGAGCTCAAATATCCCATTTTTATCATTAACAAGTTCAATTCTAAAGCCAGAAATGCTTGTATTCTATTCTTCCCATATGCACCAGGTCTATCCCCGTTAAAATTCTATGATAATAAATACACATAAATATAGCATTCAAATACTTACATACCATCTAAATCTCTCTGATTAAACATTGTCCCAATAACAGAGACGCCGGTGTATATTTAATCATATGTAAGGATTGTGATAAATCCTAAATTGTTGAGTCTGGTCACTCTCCCGGAGAATGATTGCTGGTTTATGATATCATATGATATGGATCCTTGCACAAATTTTTTTTACATTTATTTACAAAAATCTTAGGGTAGAACAGGAAAAGTAAATAGAAAATCGATTATCCTATTAGAGCATCTCTTATGCGCCGAGTGCCACATTCAGATGAAATAGGAGTGCCACCTTTTAAATATTAGAATTATGATGAATAACTTAGTGACATAAATGATGTAAATTTGTAAATTTAAGAAGCTGTACGAGTATCTCGTAAGAAATTCGATCAGCATGGGTTGAATGATTTGGCTCGAGATTTGGGAACATAAAAAAACGCAACAATACTGAATCCATTTCTACTGTACTTTGGAAGTGAGAATAGCTTGATGTATTACCATAATAAACTGCAGGATTTCTTAGATAATTTTGGAAGTCAAAACTACAACACAACTGAATAGCGAATCTTCATCGATAGCCCAAAATATGTCATCCTAAATAATGGCAATTAATATTGTGCAATCACAGGTGGGTATTCAGTTAGTCTTGATGAATATGAATAACATGTAGACATAAAGCTATTTATTGTGCCATATACATTATTACTACGAACACAAATGAATTATTTGACTTAAAATTAAAATGTTTTACTTCCTTCATTGTTAACAACGCGAATAAACGAAGTATTCCTGCTTTTGGCCGATGTTGAAACCCAGTGTCATATCTAACACAATGAAAAATGTTTTATCTAGTGTAATAGATGGATTGAAAGGAGATGGGCAAGATTGGTTTAGAATTGGTTAAGGTGTTTGTGGATAATTGAATCTGAATTCCTCCTTGGTTGTTGGAACTGGATAAAGAGTCTGATAGTTTAGACAAGAAACAATTATTGCATATTTAATTTGTCGTAAACTGCTAGGCATTACGAAATTACTTGTGTTGGAAAAAGGATGTGTTAGGGTGAAAGATGGCAGGAGAGAGTTATTTGATAATCGTTGTAGAATAAAGGAAGGGGGTATGTTATTGCCATTTCTCTTTAATACCTTAGAGGATGGGGCAATGAAAGAATTACTAATAGAACAAAGAGTAAAGAATGTGAGATTGATGACTAAGGTAAATAAACTGATTCTCTAAATGTTTATATACACTTGTGGCATGGTTTTAGATGCTAGGTGTGAGGAGAATTTAAAATGTAGATCAAAGCATATTGCAAGGGTAAAATTAAATGCAAAAAGGATATAATATATTTTGGAACAAGGAATTGCTGATGTGATAAATTATATCCCAAACAGTTAACCTTTAACAAGTGCAATATATTAAGTATCATGGATATTTTGTCATACAGTGAAGCAGAGTGTGGCATGATCAGAGAATTAACTCATTATAAGATTTTCAGTTAGAATTGTCCTATGAAGCTCCCTTTGAGTAGTTTTGTTCTAATTTTGATATATGAGTGTGAGTCGAATGTGTTGAATTAGTCCAAAAGTTCTAGAGTTGGAGCAATCAAATGAACAATTTGAGAAGTATCCATAGTCTTCAAAAAATAGATAATGACGAAAGAATTGGTATATATTTATGGTATGAAGGATTTTCTTACTGCATTATAAAGTAGAATTGGAATGATAAAATAATAGAGGAACATGGAATTGTGAATAGAATAATATACGAGAGCAATTGCCAGTCTGCGCAAGTATTTAAAAAAACAAGTAAAATGTGACTCGAATTTTTTGGTTTTGGGAAAGGAATGGAATGGCAATAAACATATTTGCATATATGATAGGTTGGACTGGAAGGGGTGGGTAAGAGGCTATTTGATCCGGAATTAATCTTCACCGGACAAATAGGTATCGCAAATAGTGCCAAATAAGTCAAAGGCCTATGTTGGTCAGGGAAAAATTGATGGAGGCTTTGTTTTTGATATGCCTCAAAGGGGCAAGATGTTATATTTTATTGATGAGTGTATATGTGTGGCAGAAATTAGATATTGGGAGAGACAATGATCCTGATGTTACTTAGAAATTAATAAACTTCAAAGGACATCGAGATAATATTTTGTTTCCTTTGATATTGAAGTGCAAGACCAACGAGGGCGGATTAGACATACAGGATTGAAAGAGAGATATGCCATGGGAAGGGGGAAGCTAAATAAAGTTAAAATGTGTGTAAGAATTATAGCTGCAAATACCCCTGCAGGCATTGAGGATGGTAGTGAAACCTGCTGAATTTGATTCATGGAGAAGACACAATCCTTCTGAGGTCAGCTTCAGGATGCTTACCATTTTATCCTTGATATCCATTATATCCTAGGCGTTCCTTAAAAGAATAGATAAGATTAATAAAGAGTTCATGTTAGGAAGATAAAACTCAGGAGGCACTTTCAAGCGAGGTTACAAGAAACCCCACCTCTCGAATCTAAGAGGAAATGGTGATCCCTATTCCAATTACGGGAAGCAAGGACGAGAACTTTTTGTCGACTAGTCTGCCAAATTGATCGTTTGCCAGGAAAGAAGCTGAGGAGAAACTTGTAATGACCGTGAAAATAGGCAAAACTAGCAATTTTTGCGAGTATCTATAAGGAATAAACCCTATGTAGTCTTATTCAAGTATGAGTCTACCTGGTGTATTTCTGCCTTTTTTTCCATTGTAACTACAACTTCGAATGCACAATTTTCATACTATCATAACATTCCTCACTTATAAATAGCAAACAACCACCCTATTTTTCCTCCTACAACCATAGGTAACACTTATATTATGCTAGCCCGTTCACTTCCACTGGCAAAAACCTTCATTTCCCACCTTGTTCTTTTTAAACAAGGTATTTTTAATCTGCTTACTTTTTTCTCATATTATATCCATATTATATCCACTGGGTCGTTTTTCTCATTGAATCGGTTAATTCAGGTTGATGGACAGGATCGGTCAGACCAAACTGGGTAGCACCTACTTTAATGCGTTTACAAAAAAAGGGATTTTAGGGAGGGGCCGGGGTCCTTGACCTGCACACTTCTTCCTTGCATAATTTTCCCTCAGAGCACATGCTGGTGTAGTGTATGCGGTTATTTCATTATTTCTTAGGTAAATATTACACAAATTCTTTCATATCCCGAACATTAAGCTAATTCTATGCAAATTATATCATCTATTTCAATTATGGAGATATTATTTATAATGTTTATTAATTATTGAATTTTAAAGCAATTAATCTACTCAATCAATTAGATACTTCTATATTAATAAAAATAATTGAAAAATGTGATGAACCCACTGCCTACAGTAACTGAATTATAAAAAAATGGGAAGAAGAAAATAAAGAGGGCATTAAGAATATCTTTTTGTATCGTTCCTATTCACATAATGATATTCAAGCCATAACTTAATTGAAGCAGGACCTATACAGTAACATAGATTTCAGAGTCATAGGTAGTTACAACATATGGAAACAGTGACCACTTTGCCTCTTTCGCTCCTCCAATCCGTCCACTGCCTAGAAAAAAATGGTTATCATTGTTAATGGTAGGAAACAGTGTTAGTAGTGGTTAGGATCCAAATGGAGAAAGTAAATATCAATGTAGGGCTAGAGTAGTTTTTACTATTTAATTTAATTCAATAATGCTAAGGTGGCAATCCTGTTTACTAGCTTTAAAAATTATTTCGTGATGAACAGATGGATAGATAGGAGATTTTTTCCCCTGAAATTGAGATGAAGAAGATTCGAGTTGATTTTACTCAGGAAGGTTGCGAGGAAAGAATTTTGTGCATTAGCAAAGAAAAAACTTAATTTAACAATATTAAATTAATAAGTAAAATCTAGTAACAGAAAAAAGGAACTTGACTTTAGTGAAAATTGCTATTGAGAATTAAATGGCTTTTAATTTACTGAAATCCTTCGCATTGTGAAATACTATAATTAAAAACAAATAAAGAATTATGCCTGACACTGTATGTTAAAGTTTGTGAACATGCAAAAATGAATTAAATGGTCTTTAATTTCAGTGAAGTTACGCTAGAAGAAAACTTGAGAAGCAAATAGAGATTTAGCTTCAATTGAAGCTTCCCTGCAGTGAGGATATGTGAAAGAGTAGTCGCTTGTTATCATATTTACCATTGGGATTTGTGAGCGTCTCGTTTATCAAAAGTCTCTCCAGCATGTGTCGAATATTGGTTCTGGTTTGACTTATCTGATCTGATTTTGCGGAAATTATCTCTTTCCTGTCAAACGTTTCATTCCTTAACAAACTAGACGATTCGAGTATATGCTCTATAGTTTCATGAGTTTTCTTTCCGAGTACGTTTAAATTCGGCGAAAAACTAAGCAAAATTATGTGAGATCTTATCTGGCGAGGGGAAGAGAAAGGGTCACGTCTCTCACTTGCTTGCTTCAGAGAGAACCAAAAGCTTAGCTGGAAATTATTCTGTCGCTCTGAAAGGCTCGAGTATGTTTAGAGATATTCGTTTCGATAAACCAAGGGTCGGTGTCCTTCACAATAATTATTAATTCTAATTACTCTTGGAAGCCTCATTGCTTACCCTTTGCGACTCAGAGGGCTCTAAATTGAATTAAGAGCAAAACATTGATTGGGTAGTGGCTTGAATGTCACTAATATTGATACTTGATGAGATTAAGTGACATTTTGAGAATACTGCATTACCATTCTTTTTAACAGTGAAACATTTCATTTGAATATATTATATGTTGTATTTACAAATGAAATATTCTATTGTAAAGTTAAGCCATTCCCTCTTTTGGCTGTTCAAAATAGGTACCTTCAAAATATTTTCATACTCATACATATTTGCACATGGCTAAACCAGAAAACTAATCAAGCTGACATTCCAATTTTGCTGTTTGATAGTAATTATGCGCCAAATAATGTTCATATACATTGCAGCTATAATTAAACCTACCGGATAAAATTATAAAAAAATAACTCTCGTATACTGTTTTACATATAAATCTGAACCAAAAACATAATATGAAAGATTTTTCAGCGTTTTCAGTTTCAAGTAACATCAAAGTATTTGTATTAAAAAGAATAACCAAAATTAACCATTTTTTAGTTCATTTTATAAATAATGTACTGAAATGTTTTTCTGAAATTAATTGTTTACTAATGTTTTGCCTTACATATATATTTTTTGCTGTAGCAACTCAACTCATTTTAGCTCTTTTTTTTTACCGAGAACCTTTTATTACAAACTCAGAGAGGTGTTTTTCAATTTTATTTTCTATCTTCACTTGAGAGTAAGTCAATGTTTCAAAGTTCAATTTCATTTCCACCTAAAGAGGCAAGATACGACAAGAATCGGTGATAAAACCGTACAAATATAGTATAAACTTCTATAAAGTTCTCTTCTCTTCATCTACATCACTTCATTACACTTTTTTAATTTTTACCCATTATTCTCGTATACTGTACATAAATAGTGTTAATAAATCAGGTAAATTATTTTTTTCTTATTTGAATATTTAATAGAGCCAAAAAAATGGAGTTGTATCTGTTCAAGTGTTTGTCTTACGTGTGGTTTGTTGTGGGTTATTGCAATAACTGTCTAAATCTGAAAAATGGTTATCTTCTATGGCAAATGGAATTTAATCTCGTTATACTTAAAGCATAATTTAAATGAGTATTTTGCTTAACCATTTTTGCCCTCATGCTGCCTTTTAATCAATTATATACTTAGATACGTCTAAAAATTATACATATTTTGTAACGAGTTTTCTAAACATAATGCAACTTGCTTTTTTATCTCAGAATAAGTGGTTTTAAGCGTATATGAATGTATCTGTTGACCTTAATTTCGATACGGTACTTAATTTTTTTGTGAATTTTAACTATTGATTATTTTTCATAATTATTAAAAATCAGTTTATTAATATTTGTGATTCTTCATAAGTATAATTAAAATGGCTATTAGCGAGTACAATGACTAATCGGAATAGTGAAATTCAAGATATGAAAAGAAATTCCCACTTTACCAATTTTACCGTCCCTAAATCAAGAAAAAACTGAAATTTCACAAATTCTCCCATATAAAAATCTTCTTTGGACAGAACTCTTTTAAGAATTTAATCTCAATTGTGTCTATAAAAAATATATATAAGAATTCTTGGGTTGCCATAAAAAATCAGTGGTAGAATTTGTTTCAAGTAAATAGTAAGCTGAATAGTAAAACATATAGACAGATTTTTGCAGTCTTTTGCGTTCTCCATTCTCATATCCATTCTCATTCTCATGGTGGTGTACGTACGTATAGGTTTGTTATGTACTTCAAAAACTCCGTGATTAAAGTTTCTCTTAGAGTTCTATATTTATAAAATGATTATTACTACGTTATTTTAATCTTTGAGGGTTTCTAGTGCCATACTCAGTGTTTCATGGATTGAATCAAATACTTCTACAAAAATACAACTTCAATTGCAAAATGAACTAAAAAAGAAATCTAGCAAAAAACTACACAGTTTTGAATTAAACAAGTTTAAGAGGGACTTACTAAATTACACAATTGAATGTACAGTAATGGTTGACCCAAAGCTCACTCTAATATTGAACGCTAATTGACCTTCAAAAAAAGAAATATTGGAATTTATTTACCATTAAATAACGAGACGAGAATTTGGTTTGAGACTGACCTTGGCCTCAATTTTTATGTAGCCTCAAGAATGTTTTTTTCGGGTAGGTGCGTGACGTCTTCACAGCCACTACAGATGTTTATCTGGCGCGGGGATATTTTTAAAACCACAGATAAATTCGCTTCGTGCGACTGCGGAATTAAGCACGTTGTCTTGGTAAGATGATTTTACCAACGAAACAGGGAAAGTATGCTTCTTTCCACTCTTCGGGTTAATCTGGGAATAATTCGCACTGACGAGCGATGAGCAAAGGAGCGAATCCTTTGACGAAGGAGAGTGCTTGTGGGGGTTCACTTTAGGGTATTCCTCAATAGCGAAGACTATCTCTGGGTTTTGGTGTACACCACGATAAGGGGGTTTCTCTGACGAGAGTTAATTGAATTTGTTTCTTAATACAAGTTAACTTAAAGTTAAGTGTGACCACCAGGAACTCGCTCAGCATTAGCTTCTTCTGTGTTCCATTCGTAGGGTTGCCAGGAACTTCGCTGGACATCGTTCTCTCGATGACTGACTCGATCTCTCTCGTTCTTCTGCTGTTATTCGCTTATATACTTCGCCACCCCACTGGGGTTAGGGGAAGAAGGGGGCGGATGAGGGCGGTGAAATTAAGTCTCCTCCTCTAACGGTTTTTCTGAGAGCGTCTTTTACCTAGCCCTAAAGGCGCCTTCTGGAATTTGGTCAACTCTCCTCTAATTTTGTCAATGAAGTGAAAATAAATATCGCCGCTTAGTGGAAATATTGCCGTTTTAACCAATGCTAGGCTGGCGATGTCGAAGTGTTATGATTAGTGCATTATGTGGTTGGGCGAAGGACTTTCTAATAATCTTCGAGGCAAGGGGAGAGAGGAGAGGGATTAAGTAATAGGGTTACACTGCCAAAATTGCCAGGATGTTGCGGTTACCGAGCAGGGCCTCAGTTTGAGGGTGGGATATCGATTTCCCTATATATATATATATATATATATATATATATATATATATATCAGGCTGTTCAAAGTCATATAAGTCAAAACCAAACTTGGTGGTATCGATAACAGCACACTTCGCCATTGCTTTTACATGTGTGGAAATGATTCAGAGAAAGTTTCATCAAAATCGGTCCTTATTTTCTGGTAGCAGAAAATGATTGTTTCTCTAGAGAAAGCTACGAAAAAGAGAAAAAGGCAGAAAACGCAAGATAATTTATTCAAAGAGGAGGGTCAGAGACAAAAGATAACAGAACATCAGCTAATAAGTCTCGAGTCCCAAAAAGGATCCTTCACCATCTCGTCGGCTCTCTTAGACGTCCTTAACCACCCTTGCTATTTTGTCGTTTGGGGCACCGCCTGTGTGTTGAGAAGGACTCTCCTCGAAGGAAACTGCTTCTGTTCACCGTTCTTTTTCCGCTGACTGAGGATTCGCCTTACGAGGGTGAGGCCACGCTCGGCCACGTCGTTAGTCACACGTAAGCTGGCAAACCGCTTCTGGGCCAGCTGGTACAGGGAGTTCGAGGGGCATGTCGCCACATTTTCGTCGACGAAGGTCTATTCTCCCGAGAGGCCTTTGATGAGGTTCGACGATCGGACCGTTGCCCAGGTGGAAAGTGGCTCCTGCAAGTTAAGATTCCTTCCCTGAATTTGTTGGAATTGTTTTTTTATTCCGGTCATGTCTTCATGGCCTGGACGATGACAATCTTCTCCCTCTCGTCCACTCTCTCGTCGAAGAGCGCCAGCCCGATCAGGTCATCCGACAAGTACCACAGTTGTCGGCGCATGGCACGGTCGGCCACAGCAGCCACGCTCTGATTTGCGTAGTTACCTATGTCTTGGATGAAGTTCTTGTCGTTCGTCGAGGCGTGGGTGGCAATGATGCTTACATTCCAGTACTTGATGTACACCATTGCAACGTACAACGACATTCGCATCATTCCATTCTCTTCCCGACGCGTCAGTTGGAGTTGATTAGCGAAGAGCGTGATCTTGATCACGTAAATCCCTTTCGCCAGCCAGCGGTCCATGTATTAAACGCCAGAAGCTCTGAAAGACTTTGTAATGTCCCCTCTCAGGGACGCAAGAAAGAGCTGGATCAGCTCTTGGTAGTCTTCGTGCGGATGAGATCCAGCCTCCAAGATCTAGCGCAGGAGGTTGTTCTGGATTGCCGTCGTGTGTCCTGCTCGGCCGACAAGGAGTCGGTGTCCAAGGGGCTTGGCCTTGCTCTGGTCGATAAATGGCCATCGTGACTGCAGCTTCTTAGGAGGACAATGTCCGGGCCAAAAAAAGAACCGTGGCAACATTTAAAGACGTCCTGCAGCACAACCTTATAGAAATAGTGCCTTCACGCCAACCAGAGCAGAAGTTGGTGACGCTCCCGCTCAATTCGCCTACATGCCCCATGCACATGACCAGTATTAGACGCTGTGGTGTTGAACCCCATGACGATGATGCAGGTTTCAAGGCTATTCTACAGGACAAGCTTCAAGACTGTCTCGGCTACTTCTCTTCCTGTTCTGTCAGCGGAAACAGGGAAGCCAATGAGTTCCTCTGCCTCCTCTCCAGTGAGCAAGACTGCGATCCTTTCCTCCAGTGATTAGCCGTCCAGGATATTAGGGAGGAGCTTCTTGTCCCAGTGGAGGACCGAGGGTAATTCCGTGCCCCAGGCTGACGAATCCGCGATATCTGTTCTTCACTCGAGCGCAGGGAAGAGAGGAGCGGAACAGGGTTAGCTCGTCAATGTTGTGGTCAAGAGCGATAGCAATCGCTGCGAATGACGAGGTGGCAGCTCGAACCGACAGGTTGTGCCGAACCCAGGAGAGGGTTATCTCCTTGCTTAACTTGTTCATTGGACGGCGCCGACAAGGTGAATTTGCGGGCGTTGGACCCAGGAACGTATCATTATATTCGGTCGACGATGACGACCCCGTAAATGTCTCGAGAGCGACATCCTTTGTCAGCATGAAAGCCACAGCTACGGCCTCCCTCTCTTGTCGGTCGTCGTCTCGCTTTCTCTTCAACCAGGCCCATTCCTGCTTTTTCACTGAAGTTTGGTCGACCCCAGCCATTGAAGATCTCGTTCTGTGTTCACGTAGGGACCTCGTGGGCCAAGTCGAAGATGTCTTCCAAGGAGTCATTGAAAATACCTCGCTTTGCCACCGCCGTCTCTGTCGTGCGATTCTTCAGCTTTTCGATTGTTTTGAAGTCGCTGAAAAGCTTCATTACTTTCTTTTTGACGTAAGAAGGGTCAGAGATTGGAATTTTGGCCTTCTTCCAGAAATCACGAATCTTGGTGGAGCCAGTGGCTGCCGTGACAAACTCTTTCTTATTGACATTGTAGAACAAGAACACGGCTAAAACCTCCTTCCGAGAGGGCATCTTGTTCCCGGTAAATCTCTCAATAGAGTCAACAACAAACGGCGCATCTTTTGATTGCCGAGCAACTGCCATTGCGTTTCTGCAATCTGAGAAAGAGAGAAAAAACATCATTACTTAAAATGGTGAATGTCACTTAAACTACACGAAGTAAACAATTCGTGCTACCAGTAAATATAGCCGAAATTGAATAAAATTTGACAGTATCACTACCTTGAATTTTCTTGGACACCCATATATATATATATATATATATATATATATATATATATATATATATATATATATGTTGGGTTGACGAATAGGTTCTTGCGGTTTTATCAAATTTATTCATTACAATTAACAATTTTAGAAAAACTTCATTTTTAACTGATAACAATATGCAATTCAATCAATAATGTATTCTCCGTTTTTATGTACGACTTTTTCCCAACGTTGAAATAGTTTTTCGATGCCTCTGAAATAAAAATTTTGGGATTTTTACTCAAAGAATTCGTCTAACCAGGTTCTTAATTCCACATCAGTATTGAACGGAACGCCGCGCAAATTGTTGGAAAGCGATCGGAACAGATGGAAATCTGATGGAGCTAAGTCTGGTGAATATGGAGGATGCGGCAGGATTTCACAATTAAGTGTTTGGATTGCGTCTTTTGTCATATTAGCAATGTGACAATCTCGTTGTTCGCAAGGAGCTTATAAAGAATTATGCCTTCACAATCCCACCACACACACAGCATCGTCTTTCGTGGATGAAGTCCTTGCTTTACTCGCGGAAGTGTTTTTTTATATTGGTGCTAAGCTATTGTTTTCGATGGTTCATGTTGACATAAACACACCACTTTTCGTCACAGTGATGATGCGGTGAAGAAATCTGTCATATATTCACGAGTAGCCTTGTGACGAGCAAGCAAACCTGCGGCAATCGTGGAGCGTTGAAGTTTGTTGCTTTCGCTCAAAGCGTGCGAAACCTAGGCACCGAGTTTTTGAACTTGCCCTATCGAATGCATGTAATTCACTACAGTTTTATGGTCACACGCCAATTGTACAGCCAATTCTCTATTCGATTGACGAGGATTTTCATGAAGAAGGTTGTTCAATCAATCTTCGGATAAAGCATTTTCTCCGTACACAGCACAAATATCGCAACAAGCTTTGGCTGCGTTTGGATTGTTCCCGTCTCGATAGAAAATGAATAGCAACAAGTGTTGAAAATGCGCATTTCTTTCAACTTGACATTCTATTTTAAAGGTACCGAATAAACTTTTAATTAACACAACATTTAAATAAACCGCAAAGACTTATTACTTAACTTCAAGACGTGTCCTAAGCAAAAGCCTATTAGTCTACGATGTTAAGAGACGTAGCCTTTTCTTTGCCAATTTTGCTCTCATTATTTATTATTGTTTCTTAATATGAGCACAAATCACGTCACCAAAACCTAAATCAACATAACATTAAAAAAAACCGTAATAACTTATTCCCCAACATAATATATATATATATATATATATATATATATATATATATACATTATTCTATGCTTATTTGATTAACGAATTAAAGGGGAGCCAGAAACATAGGATTCTTTTTCAATTTAACTTACCAGTTGCTTCATCAATTACACTCAGCGTAATTTTACATTCAGAATGAAACATTTTACCTGTGGAAAGAAATAATGCTTCCCTACGAGTAATGACAGTGGCAAGTGTAATCTTTTTATTTGATCTAAGAACATCAAGTATAATATTGATGACAAATATTCACTCTCCCTCCCTTTTGCAATTGTTAATTACCTGCTAACCAACAAAAGTCCGTATTAGTTCTCTCCTCAGGAAGACCCCTACTTGGTTAATCCTTGATTATTTACCCAACCCTCACCCAAAGCGATTCAAGTTTTCGCACAGGAAATCAGCCGACCAAGGGGGTATTATACATAAGGAATATTTAAAAGGCAAATTTGGACAAGCCAAACAGAAAAGGTTTTTAATAACCAAAAAGGGGCTCATTTAAATGCCATGGCCTTGACTACGACAATACAGATACCATTTAGGACGATAGCATTTCAGGAACATTTCAAGGGAAGCGGCATAGAGAGGCAGTGAAAGCAATAAAACGATAAAACTGCATATAACCATCCAACCATAAATCATCTGTAACTGGGACAGACAGATTCATTCATCACTAATGCAAAATTTATTAAATAGTTTTATATTTTTTTATTTTTCCAATATCTGTATTTTTCTGTCTTATTTTTCAACAAATATTCGAAGTCAAACTTTTATTCATCTTTTAAATAGTATCTTTCTCAAACAGTAAGATTCTGTAAAGAAATCCATATCGCACCATAAAAACAGAGACCCTGTTCGGTAAACTCAACATCCTGGCAGTTGTTAGCGTAACCCGATTACTTACCCCCCCCCCCTCCACACACACACTCTCCCCTCAACTCGCTGACCACCAGAAGGCCTCTCACAACCACGCGATGCACGAATCAGCAAATTTTAGGCAGGCGAGCATAACATTTGTTAAACAAGCAATATTTGCCTTAAGAGCTGGGATATAATTTCACTTCATAGAGGAAGTTAGAGGAGCGGCGACCAAAAGCCAGTAAACGCCTTTAAGGCTCAGTGAAAGACGTTAGGAGAAGAGCCTTAGAGGAGAGAGGCTTAATTCCTAAAACCTCACCCCCCTTCTCTCATTCAGCTACCCTCAGTGAGGAGGTGAAGTATATAGGCGGATAACTATAGCAGAACGAGGAAAATCAAATTAGAGATGGACACGACGAAGTCCGGCTAGAGTGCCCGGCAGTTCACGGTGGTCACCCCGAAATTTAGTTGAGCTTGTATTGAGGATCAAGCTCAATTATCTCTCGTCCGAGCAACCCCTATCCGTGTTTTTACAAAAATCAGAGATACTCCTTGCCATTAAGAAATCCCTCAAAGTAAACTCCCACAAACACCCCTAATTTGTCTAAGAATTCACTTGTTTGCTCATCGCTCGACAGGGCGAACCATTCCAAGATTAACCAGAAGATTGGAAAGAGCATACCTTCACGGTCCCGTTGTTTAAATTATCTGACTAAGACAACGTGCTTAACGCCATCCGTCACCCGCACCGAAATCACCTGTTACTTCAAGCCTTTCTTCGTGCCTGCCAAACAGCTGTGGTGTCTGTGAACACGTCCACGCTTCTGACCGCAAAAAGATTGTTTTGTCTATGTAAAAATTTAGGGCCAACAATAATTTGTATTCATTTGTTTAAATTAGTAAGTCCCACATAAACTCGTTTAATTCCTAGCCGTATAGTTTGTTATTTTAGATTTTACTTTTTTTCTATGTTGTTTTTCAAAGATATATTTTTCTTAAAAGTATTTAATTCAATCCTAGAAACCCTGAGCATCGCACTAAAAATCCTTAAAGATTAAAATAACGTATTAAAATCAAATATCGCACTTTTAGAGAAAATGTAATCATTGCGCTATTTCAGTACCTAACAAACTTACGTACTTACGAGGGGCAGGAATAGGTTTTGCAATTTGGATATAAGGAAACGAGATATGAGAAAAAGTGTTTTTTTTATTTTTTAATATTATTACTCTCGACTGTAATGCACTTGCGCCACTTGTCCCTTAGGCTTCGAATTCCCGACAACCAGAAATCTTCGGACTGCTGTTCAATCTACTACTAATCGCAAACTAGACATCTTCATCTTCCCCAAACCGGCATCCACGCAGTGCAGCCTTGAGCGGGTGGAATAAAAAGTAGTCGCTAGGGGCTAGATCTGAAATGTAAAGGGGATGGTGGAGCTCCTCGAATCCGTACTCGCTCAGGGCAGCTTGTGCAACTATGGCCTTGTGGACTTTGATGTCGTTAAAGTAGATCATAAGGCGTGAGTTTTCTAGGGTCCCAACGGGCAGAGGCCTTGGTCATGGCCAAATTGTCGTGGATGGTGTTGATAACACTTCCATGTGATATTCCAAGTTCTCGCTCGATTTCTTCGACCTTTACCCGTCGATTGTTGAGGATCATACCATTTACACGGGCCACATTGTCCTCGTTGGTCACGTATTACGGGCGTCCTGGACGGGGATCATCTTCAAGGGACTCACGATCATGGCGGAAATCCCTATTCCAGCGAGCAATGATTGCATAGGAAGGGGTGGTGTCCGTGTAAACTGCAACCATGCGTTCATAGATCTCTTTTGCATTCTTGCCTTCCTTGGTCAAAAATTTGATCACGCCGCGGTGCTCAACCTTCTCCATTGTTGAAAAATTTGTGATTGACAATCTGCGATCAGTTACTGCTTCTTAAATAGACGAGGCAGATGCGTGCAGTTTCAGGTCCTGACTTGTCATAACTTGTCTTAACAACCTCACAAACAGCCACCCCCCTTGGTCTGTTTTGCCCTACCAATTTGCAAAACTTATTGACCGCCGCTCGTAAATAACACCACTCGGCCCTTGCAATACCACGGCAGACTTAAAATACTGTCTGTTTAGCAATATTGTTTGAATTAATTAAAGATACCCTCGCACAGATACATGACCATCCATAAATCCTTATTATCTTCTTTGCCATTTTTTATTTAACAAGAAAAATATTTAAAAATATTAGATTACAAATTACAATGACCTTTAAAACCTATAACGTTCAAATAAAGTAATCAGTAAGTTTATCCTTTCTTATATTAAACCAATAGCTTCTATGGCAAATAGTAAGTTATATTTTCTTTTGCAGACCCTATATCTTGTTAAAGAAAATTATAATATTTTATAATGATTCATTTGCTGAGGGAAGGTGAGGACTTAAAAAGGAATATAATTAATCAACTTCAAATATATACGAGGGGTGGTCAAAAAGTTTTGCAATTTGGATATAAGGAAACGAGATATGAGGAAAAGTGTTTTATTATTTTTCAATATAACTACCCTCGACTTCAATGCACTTGCGCCACTTGTCCCTGAGGCTTCGAATTCCCGACAACCAGAAATCTCCCGACTCCTGTTCAATCCACTCCTGGACGGCGAGCTGGACATCTTCATCATCCCCAAACCGGCGTCCAGGCAGTGCAGCCTTGAGCTTGCGGAATAAAAAGTAGTCACTAGGGGCCAGATCTGGACTGTAGGGGGGGTGGTTGAGCTCCTTGAATCCACACTCGCGCCGGGAAGCTTGTGCAACCTTTAGCCTTGTGAAGAGGGGCATTGTCGTGGAGGAGCAGAACACCGCGTGTCAACTTTCCGCGCCGCTTCTGACGGATGCACTTCTCTAACCCAGCCAGTTCCTCGGCGTAATATTGGCCTGTGATGGGTTTCCACGAGGCGCATAGTCCACCATCAACACTCCCTCAGAATCACAGAAGATGCTGGCCATGATCTTCCCAGCTGAGGGTTGGATCCGGAACTTAATGGTGGTCGGAGTGCCCCTGTGCTTCCAGGCCATGCTTTCGAGCTTGGTCTCGGGAACCTAGTGATAGACCTACGTTTCATCACCTGTCACTATGCGTGACTCAAAACCCACCGTTATTGGTTGTACAGGAGCAGCAGCTCCTCCAACTTTGACGACGTTGAAGTCAAGCAGGGGGCGTGAGGTTTTGTGAGGTTTCTAGGGACCCAACGGGCAGAGACCTTGGTCATGGCCAAATTGTAGTGGATGATGTTGATAACACTTCCATGTGATATTCCAAGTTCTCGCTCGATTCCTACGACCTTCACCTGTCGATTTTCTAGGATCATCCTTACACACGGGCCACATTGTCTTCGTTGGTCACATCTGACGGGAGTCCTGGATGGAGCTCATCTTCAAGGGACTCACGATCATGTCGGAACTCCCTATTCTAGCAAGCAATGGTTGAATAGTAAGGGGCAGTGTTGGTGTACACTGCAACCATGCCTTCGTGGATCTATTTTGCATTCTTGCCTCTCTTGGTCAAAAATTTGATCACTGCGCGGTGCTCAACCTTCTCCATTGTTGAAAAATTTGTGACTGTCGATCTGCTATCAGCTACTGCTTCTTAAATAGACGAGGCAGGAGCGTGCAGTTTCAGGTCCTGACTTGTCATAAATTGTCATAACTTGTCAAAACACCCCTACAAACAGCCACCCACCTTAGTCTGTTTTGCCCTACCGATTCGCAAAACATATTGACCGCTCCTCGTAATTTAACCGAAAAACTTTGAAGTACACTTTAATATATTGGACCCTTTCTTTTGGATTTTTAGATATACTTTAGAGATTGAACATTATTTAGAGCCTTACGGCTGAAATGGCACTATCTCAACTCAACGAAAATCTTGCCGATATACTGTTTTTATATTAATTTTTTTCCGTGTGCCTTTTCTTCTGTGACCTATTTTTTTTTCCAATAAAAGCTATATACTGAAAAAACTTTTCAGGATCATTAGTTGTTTGTTCAATTGACATAGTCTATCACTTGAAGAAGTTAGATCAATTCAAGATATATTTTGTATGCAAATCTTTAGCTTTTGAGTGTCTCTTCAAAAGCCATGCATATTACAGAATGTAACAATATCATCAAATTTGGCATTGATTGATTTGTCTGAAATTTCTCTGCACACAACCTAATCAAATTCATCAGGTGATTTATGTCTACATTTTTGGTCCGTTATCAAAAGTATATGAGTGAGGTTAAGGCTTAATTCCTACCATTTTATAAGAGACGATTAATCACATATATTTCTTAATTTATTATTTATTAGAAAGTTATCCATAACACTAAAAAACTTCATCTTTGAAACCCTTGCCCAAATTTCTGGACCGTCTCCTGACTGTATTTTTTTTTTAATTCCACCTAGGATTGGTAGTAATTGCGATAAAATAAGTTGGCTTTCTTTTATTTCTGAAAATTGCCATTGAAATATGAGAGCCCGTTTTCCTAACTTAGAGAACTATGAATTAAGTCAGGAGGCGGTTTTCATCCCGAATTAATTCCATTTGAGGCGAATGTTGATGTATTTCTCTATGAAAATCAACAAAATATTCCTACTCATATCGTCTATTTAATATTATTAGATATGTTATTGGATTCTGAAAAATATATTTATAGATATCAGAGACTGAAAGATCTCGGGTATCAGTACTCTTCTAACCAATCCTGATTCCTTCATTAATGAGAAGAGAGAAGACCATATTGCAATTGACCATAAGACCTGTGAAATGCAGCTCGTTTGTGAATTATGAGATACAAGTTACTGTCTAGTGTGTTCCTCACCTCTATGGGCAGTTATTCTGCGACATTCCCCACCGCCCCGCTCCCGGACTTTGCAATTTCTTTTGACCATGAATAACCTGCATGCCCTAGTAATTTAGATTATTTCTACGCTTATTAAATAATATGTGGGAGGATCTTTGTTAATATTACTTTCCAGATTGTTTTGGTGTTTTCAAATTTTGGGAAGGACGATTTAAATTGAGAGTTGAAGGGAAGGTATGGATGCTGGCGTTCAGAAATTACAAAACGTTTAATATAAAATCCAAGTGTAGGGACTATGCAATAACACATAAATATTTCACTATCCTTTTACAATTTAAATAATTCTTTAATTAAAAATCATTTATGTAACTAATTATAGCAAGTGTAATTCACTAATTCAATCTCATTCATTTGCCAGACGTCTTCAATATCTTTTAGTTCCCATATTCATTATTAAATTAATTAGAAAAGTTAAAAAAAGCAAATTTGACCGATTTAACCATCGAAGGCATTTTCTCTTGTGTAATAAAATTCGAAATATATTTTCTACCCTCAGGTTCGTCGGTATAAATTTGAAAATATCAACTAATTATCCACATGAGAAGATGAATTATAACCCTAGAGCCACGAATTGGGGTATTCTCTTAAATATTGCCCAGTTTCTTCGTAGAAACTACTCCCATAAAGGTTAATCTTACTTAGTTTTTTTTTACTCCTTTCATTGTGACATAAGTCTGGTTTGTTAGCGGTAGGGGGTTTCTCGTTAATAGCAACATGAAGATTTTGTTTGGGTTCTGCAATTTCAACACAGGTTTAATTACTTTTCCTTACCTCTTTCGGGTGATGTAAGAATCAACAGCGAATAAGTGCCAGAGGACAGCTAATCTTATTGCAACTTAACTCAGGGATTTAAAATAGTATATCTTTGTATTTCATATAGGAACAAAAATAATGTTGATTAATTATTCTTAACATAAAAATTGTCATTTCAAAGTTTAAACATGTTAGCGAGTTATCATCTCCTCAACAAAAACACTGGGGAGCATAATTTTTGTTGAGTTTGGTCTGACAGCTGTTTTTAACTCATTTTCGGTGCTGAAACCAAAACTGTTTTCTGTTTTTCTCTATCACGTCGAGTTTTTGAACTTTTTCAAATATTGACATAGAATGAAATATGAAAGAAACAGGCATGATTGTAATGTTTATTTAATACTAATGTGTTTTAACAAAGGATATGGCTACTGTAATTATATAATTATAATTGTGTGCAAGTAGTTAGGGTAAAATTTATGTTTATAGCTCTTTCTGGAGTGTTCAACTTAAAGACTATCGTGTTTGATGTTCCAACAATAGTCAGTCATCATATGTACATCCCATCTACCCTGATAACGTTCTTCCATAAACTTCAAATCTTGGTAAAATCGTTCACCTTGCTCGTCGCTAACAGCACCAAGATCATCCGGAAAGGTGGCAAGATGGCAATGCAGAAAATGTAGTTTAATACTCATGTTGCAACCAAGCGCCTTGTAGCTCTCCAATAGATTCTGAACAATTTCTGTGTAATTACTTGCACGTGTATTTCCAACAAAGTTCTTGACGACGTCTTTGAATGATAACCAAGCATTCTTCTCAAGGTTTGACATAATCCCGGTGAACTGTTCATCTTTGATGAGCTGTCGAATTTGTGGACCATCAAACACACCGTCCTTGATTTTTTTAATTGACAGACCAGGAAATATCAAGATGATGTACTCAAAACAGTCGCCATCAGTTGGCAATGACTTTAGAAACTGCTTCAAGAGACCAAGTTTTATATGCAGAGGTGGGAATATTATATTCTTCCTGTCAACAAGTGGCTCATGTAGAATATTGGGATCTCCAGGTTTAAGATGCTTCCCTCGAGCTGTGCTATCCCACATACAAAGAAAGCATGGATACTCTGTGTACCCACGTTGCTGACCAAGAAGGAAGCACACCATTTTAAGCTCAACACAGATGATCCAATTTTGTTTGTCATATTGCAATAACTCAATGACCCTCTTTATATCTCCATCTTCTTCACGAAGACAGAGAGAATGCCCAATAAGAACTGTACCAAATAAATTGCCATTGTGTAGAAGGACACACTTTAAGCTCCGCTTTAAGCTGTCAATAAACATTCGCCATTCATTTGGATTGTAGATTGAAAGCCCTAATTTCTTCAGTAAACTAGGAATGTTATGGCAATACACAAAGCCGTGTCACTTCGAAAGTACTGCAGAAATGTACTTTTTCTGGTTCGAAAGTGTGATACTTTCGCTCCTTGTTCAAGTAAGTTTTTCTTATTCATTCTTGATGCTAGGATTCCTGAAGCTTATTTTGATAGGCCCAAATCAGGTGCCAAATCATTCAACTCGTTCTGATCAAATCCCGTACGAACCGAACCCTCGTCAATTTCGAAATCTGCATCATTGCTGTCACTGCATTCGTCAACATCACTCAGATCATCTAGAGGAGGTACTTGTTCGAAAACTAGCACTGGAATTTCAGCTGAATGAGGCATTGGCCTTATAGCTGACGGTAGATTAGGATATTCTATTTTACTTTATTTTTCTTGTTAAATCCTGATGTTTTTACTAAAAAATAGTAACAGACTGTGCAATGCTCCTTTTGCTCTTGCCAAACCATGAGGTTACCAAATGGCAACCTTTCACGTGTTCCTTTGGTCCACATCCTTAAACTCTCGACACACTGCCTGCACACTTTTAAGGAGGCCCATGGCTTGTCTTGATCACTGAGTTTTCCTTTAAAATATGCTAAATATGCTTTATTAACAAATGCACTAATGTTTGCCCTCTGACTTGGAATGGTGAAACTGCTACAAATGTAGCAGAAGGAGTCAGAGTTTTTTAGGCCTTTACGACGAGAAGTTGTAGGAGCAGACATGATCTGAAACAAAGGAAATATATACTTATGTGAATAAAATATTAAGATGGAATAGTTACCAGCTTAGAAAGGTAAAAA
The DNA here is from genome assembly GCA_963969495.1 of Ceratothoa steindachneri. Taxonomy (NCBI): domain Eukaryota; kingdom Metazoa; phylum Arthropoda; class Malacostraca; order Isopoda; family Cymothoidae; genus Ceratothoa; species Ceratothoa steindachneri. Next base: position 150,717,591 of record OZ018327.1, on the reverse strand, counting down.
AAACAGCATATAACGAAATGGAACGTACAACACACACCTCTCACCGCACAATGGTGACTGCACAAAAAAGTTGCCACGTAGCTGTAAATGAGTTCAATCGTAATCAGCAGGCAAATATTATTATAGCTAAGCAGTAAAATTTTACTTCGCGGGGCGGTAAGCTGTGGAGAAAAAAATAGACGTGCTAGAAAAAAGATGACTACAAATTTGGAATCAGAATACTGATTTTGGTCTTAATCAGCACAAAAATCTAACTCAACACAAATATTTTTCATATTGTTTCTCGGTTTAATCAAAATACATTCACGTCCCCTGAGAAGCTACAACGTGCTCATGAAAAAGGTTCACTTGAAGAAAAAAACAGACAAGAGAATCTCCTTCTTTGTACTTAAATCTTATTTCTTTAACTAGACATCGTACTGTAAGTCTTCAAGATATCATTTTTTACTAAAATTCTATATATAATTCATTTAATTAGCAAAGTAACTGAGTACTAGTTTGCTCTTACTTTATTTAATTCATTATAATAGAAATTTTGCGAAAAATTAGCTGGTTGTAAGCTTCTTATATTGGTGAGAACTATAAAGATTTTAGCATATATTTGTAGGATACAAATCTTCAAATTAATGATCACTCGAACATCGAAGATGCACTTAAGCGACTTTTAGTTGAATAACATATGCAGTTATACATTAAATTAAGATATTAAGCCGAGGAATAAACAGATATGAACAGAATTAATGACGTAAAAGGAGATTTGGGTTTCATATATTCAGGAATGCATTTGTCTAGAAGGAAAGAAGCAAGACACTTTTCATGTTCATCCGGGAGAATCGCTCTTCAATATCAATTGGACTAAAATATTAATTAATATAGTTTGTTTAATAGAACTACCCTATTTTAATGTTAATATGCTGGTTTTGTTTAAATATTTGCCATATTTATAATTTAATTTTCTCTATCTCCTACAAATACACATATTTTATGGTAGATAAGTTTACTAGCTTATATGAATCAACAACATCCCCACTTTTTAAATATATTTCATAGTAGAATGAATAGTTATTCTTCATTTTAATTATTTAAGTAGGTAAAAATAAAATATACCTATAATTATTCGGATGGTTTTTAGCAATTATAATTTTAGTGAACAAAAAAAAATAACGATATTTGGGGTTGAGGTATTTTAAATTCAGGTTAACTTAATATCAAGTGTCGCCAAGTGGATATTCTGGAAGAATTAGCAAGCCATCGTACTAGCTTGGCTTGTCATAGAACCTCGCGTTGTTAGCATGGTTCATGAATACTCAACTACACACAAAATTATGGGTTTATGGAGTTATCTAGACGGGAAGTCAAAATTCACCTCATCCATCAGTTATCTCTATCACCAGATTTAAATCCTTATTAAAATCTGGAGGTAGAATTGATCCATTGGGTTGGATAGTTTAGATGTACAAATTGCAAAGAACAGCTCATAAGATGTCTCTGAGCTAGGTAGCGAAAGTGCAGTTGATTTTGTATCATTTGAACGTAAAGTCAAAAGCAACGATCGCATCTCCCGCAGAATGTCGGGGATAGTAAGCATCACTATGATATGCGGTGGTCTGGGTACGCAAATTACCAGATGTCTAATGCAGCATGGTTATCATTGCTACAACTGACAGACTCTTGAGCCTAATTCCCCCTCTATTTGGCCCTCGCTACGTGATGGTGATGGGTATGAAAATGGTGATATAAGCAAATGTTCAACAGACAGGTTATTATGGCAGTGCTTAGTTTACTCATTTTTACACCTCGGTTCTTTCTGGCAATGGCTTGGCGATTATATTTCCTTACCTAGTTTAAAATATTACTGTGCATTACATTACACATTGGCAAAAATGATAAAAAGAGCACATTTATAAAAGAATTTTAAAAGAATATAATCGAAATAGCTGCCATAATATTCACTTCTCATTTGACATGGGATGTCAAACTAAATATCCAAATTTAAATAAACTTCGTCTTTGGAGAATATGAACTGCGACAGTGCTAAAAATATGGCTTCTTATTTTGCGAATCTATTGCTGTTATAAACCTTTCTAATTATCTGGACAGAATTGCTCCATGTGATTAACCTATCTTGCTTGTATTAATCTTGTTTTATATTAATACTGCTGATTTCTTGAGTCTATGTGTTTAGTGACAACGAATTCTTTTTTTTTTTCAAACGAATACTAGATTATTTTATTTGCAATCCATCTAATGACACTGAAGAAATTCCATGAGCGCAACGCAGCGGTTTCTTAAAAAAATTTTTAAAGTGTCGCCTCCAATGAGTTAATGCACTTGTTTATTATTGATTAAAGCCCGAGCTGCCATTCAAAATAATGCTCCATTACACATTACTAAAGCAGATAAATGTGATGCTGTCGTGATTATGGATAAAGTGTCTTATCTTGCAAAGATGGATGTATTACTAAATGACCAATCTACCTATGTTCCCTTAGAAAAGACCCTAAGAGTCAAGTTAATAGCAATTTCGACAAAAAACCGCATTCCCATCTTAAATATTTCCCAGACTTTATTGCTAAATTTGAATCTAGTAATGCATCTTTGGCATGTTTATATGGTCTTGTTAAGACTCATAAGCCTAATAACCCTATGCGTGCTATTATTACTTCTGTTGGCTCAGTTTCATATTCTTTATCCAAATGGTTTAATTCTTGTCTCACCTCCCATGTTGGTACTCTTTCTCAATCTCATATTAAAAATAGTAACGACCTTATTGATAATGTCACTGGGGTTAGGTACGATCTATTAAGTACGCCAAATCTGAAAATAATAATTTAAACATAGAAATTTATGTGAGGTATATGGATAAAACTAAATTGTTGAGATCGAAAGCTCAGCAATTTAGTTTGTTTTTTACCAAACCGATTGATATATAAGAGAGATGAATATAGCACAAGAGATCTACGATCTACAAGATGGACTAATAAGGACAGTTAGAAGAATAGAAAGTTGCCAAAGGAAATTAATCAAGGCGGAATATACCATGGTTTTCAACAAAATTTGCTTTCAAGAAAGACTGGTACCCAACTACACATATATATATATATATATATATATATATATATATATATATATATACCTGCTGAGTGAGAAAGTCTAACATAGGCCATATATATATGAGGCCAAAATGTCTCCTTTCATAAATAAATATTTTCATATGTGCGTGTTTAAGTGAATGCATGTAAACATGTGCATGTATCAAAGCGTAGATGTGTGAGGTGGAACATAGTGCAAAGAGATTATGCACTTCATACTTTATTGATATAAGTGAAATTTAATTCCCAAAAGTTTGGACTAAATAATGGTTCAGAAAGTCCTAAATATGTATATTGAAATAAAATTACACAGATCCTACCAACTTACCAAAAATGGGACGCAACCTGTAAAACAAAATATTACTCACATTTTGCGTGATTTCAATGAATATATTTCTTCAGTACATTTTTTTATGAGGGATGAATGTAATCCACTAGCACAACCTCCCTACTGTGACGTTAGTTTAGAACTAAAGCGATACAAGTTCTAACAGGTCTTTTTTCAAGAAATCATGAAAAATTAGTGCTCCCTAGTGGTGATTGTTCTCAACGAAATTCTGTAAATTTTATGGAGTACTTAAATCTTATTGAAATTATTAATCTGAAAAGAAATATACAGCAATAATATGATACATAGTAAAAATATTTGGCAAAAATACAGCGTCCCATAAATGGGACATTGGTTGGTAATGTGTTAAAATCATCGATAAATTGAACGTACTCCTCGCGTAGGTATTAAATGTTAGTAATATGTATAGTTTTAACAAGGTCTGCTGACGAAAGTAGCGTACTCTCACTTATTCTGATTTATGACCTTACGACCTTCAAAAGTTTCAATAATTCCCGCACTAACCTTAAGAGCACCTTGGCAATTATATTATTCCAAAGGGAAGAATAGTTATGATGTTATCGCCAAATAATTCCCGGGCTAACCTTTAGAGGAATTTGGCAATTATTATATCATTCAAAACAGGATATAAAACAATATAAGAGTTTCAGATTTTTTTTAAATCGTCAGAATAGTTACAATTCTATTAACAAGTTAAAATTATTCCTGGGCTAACCTCCGGAGGACCATGGCAATTATTCGATCATTCAAAATAGAATGTAAAACAACATAAAGGTTTTAAATTTATTTAAAATCGTCCGAACTGCCTCAATGTTATTAACAAAACAGCAAAATGAAAAACGGAGACCGAAGCGCTAACTGACCGACAGACAACCCAGAAAATGAGATATAGAGTCGCACGCGACTAAAGAAAAAACTGAAACTTATTCTACGAATAATAATATTGGTTATATACGGAGCCCTGTTGAATGTCGTGTGAGTAAGCATCGTGGCGACAATTTCCAAAGGAGGAATATTAGCATATTATAATTATAGAATAGGACTGGCCTTTGAATGGGCTAAGTTTTCCTTGCTAGCTCCCTATAACTATGCAACTATGTAACCATATTTAATTTATTGTATACATTCCAATTAAATTCTCTTTTAATCAAATAAGAAAAGTTTTCGTGAAGCTTCAATCTATTGTTGTTTACTTTACTTTGGGCATTGTTTGTGGAGAAATATACGAACCTTAGGATTGTATTTCCTGTATAGCGACCGCAATAAGGCAATAATTATAAAACAACTGCAAGCACATGCTTTTCTTTCTCCTAGTGATATTTAAGATGTATTCAATAACTTAATGGAATTTTTTGATGAAGAAACTAATGTAAACTTGGGATAGATTTTACTGCATTTTGAAGCTACACGGTTAAGTATTATTCAGAGGTGAAAAGGCAGGAAGCCAGTATTTGATATTGACTTGTGTCAGTTTACGAAAGAGTTGCAAATGATTTGCCAAGAAGTAACAATTAGGTTGAAGGGTGGCATAATTCATTTCACAAAAGATTAATGATTTGTTACCTTCCAGCAGATAAACTTTTGAAAAAACGACGCCTGGCGCAAGCAACACTAAAATGATTTTAGAGCAACTGCAGCGAAGTAGAAGTGTACAAAGAAAAAACAAAATGTTCAATCGTAAACGAACGACTTAAATCCATTCTGGATAGATACAACGTCACTTCTGAAATAGAATATCTTAAAGTCATAGCATACAACCTTCAATTATATTTTGGTAGTTTTAAGTGCCCTACAGAAATAAAATTATTTGTTATTTTTAATGAAATTTCAATTTCTTATTTTTTTTCCGTATTAACATTAAATTTAAACATTGTAATCCTCCTAAAATCTTTTTTATGACAACTGTATTATCTTTCAAATAAACAATTCAACTCTTTACTTGTTATTTAATTAATATGTCACATTAAGTATCATTAATCATCATTTATGTCAAATTATTATCAAATTATTTTATTTTTAAATTTAAAAATCAATGATGACCACAATGATCCACAATGATTCTATATTTACTCCATTCTAAACTTTATTTATTTGATACCAAGTCCTTTGGAAACTTTGTCGTATAATTTAGAGATACTCTTTAGTACAATCACATCCTATATATGTTCAAATAAACGCTTATAGATGTTGAAGACATTTAGGATAAATTTGGCATTGGAAAGATATTTTTGTCTTGTCTTCCCTGATCTCCCTTTATTTGTATCACTAAGATCCAATATTTTATTTACATTTCTCCCTCTTTTTCTTTCTCTCTTCTTATGTGACGTATCAACGTTTAAGATAACTCTTAAAAGGATATTGGAACTTAATGGTAAAAATAAAGGGATATCAAGAAAACAAAGAAAAGAAGATCCTGTGAAAGCCAAATTGATCCGAAAAGTTTTGGGTTGGCCTAAGCAAAGAATAAAACCTATTTATCGCCGCCTTCTTTTTCAAAGTTGTTTGCTTTACCCGCAATTACCGAGGCACCTTAGCGAACCTTAGCGAACAAATGGGGATACCAGTCCTATGAGACAAACCTAAGTGCTTTCGATCCTGTATTTGAGTTGTATATATGTACGACTTGCCTCAGTCGTTATGACTGAGGCAAGTCGTACATATATAATTTTAAACTATACAGGTTAGCTATCCCATAGGAATTGGTTCTTTACTGAGAGAAAAGGAATTCAACAAACTCCAAGTTTAACAAAATCCTTCTCTCTACCTTCAACAACAATCTCCCTCAATGGCAATTATTTTGTATCATTGCCAAGCCTGTATCATTGAACACCTTTTTTGATAAATAGAAATAAATCCAAATAATAAATACAAAATAATTGTAGATATTTTACAACTTTAGAGGAACTTATTTGAACCTATTTTCTAATATTAAAATACAAAAATAAATTTGAGGTTTTGAAATATTTCTGAGGTTTTTAAATATTTGAGGTTTTTAAATATATTGGTAGTTTAAAAATAATTAAAAAAGAAAAATTACCTCCTTACTTCCAGAAAAGATAATTGATATTATGTTTATGTACCTTGTAGAGCGGTGCATAATGTCATCTACAGAAGATGAATGTAGGTAAATTGAGATAAAACTGCCCTTGTTATTTTCTTTACAGAGAAGGTGGGCATTAGACGTTTGTTATTCATGAAAATTCTTTGCTTCTAAAATCATTTTTCTAAAATGAGAACTATTCTTAGCTGTCGGCCCGATAAGAAAATATATACTTTATAAGGACGCCTTGTTGTATACATGAATTGTTTTCTTACAGCAGAAACATCTCAGAACTTTACAGGCTAGAGTCAATTCATATTAAAAAACTTTAACCCAGACTAAATAATAACTCCTTATCTGTTCCATTAAATACAGTCACAAATTAAGAAACATGTCAATTTGTGAAATTTAACATTGGATGCAAGAGTAAAATTCACTGTCAATTATTTTTCTATTTTATATGAATTCATTCGTTGTTTTTCTCTTTCCTCTAAATATTTCCAATGTATTTAATTCGTTTATATTTTATATAATGTTTCAAGATTTTGGGGGGCATATGTTAGAAAACCTTTTATGTACATATATAATTATTCTGTATTGTATATTCTTTCCTTAGCACTGATTATGGGATTTGTTATAATCCTGAAATGTTTGCAATAAATGTTACGAGGCATCTTCGGCTTTCTCCTGGTTATACAGGGTGTCCACAAAGTCTGGGTACATAGGGGATAAATACATACCCTTAGAACAAAACAATTTTTTTTAATTATAATGTTAAGAAATTATATTTTCAATATGATTCCCATTATTTGCAATGCATAATTTGATGCGCCTTGCTAAATTCTGGTGAACTCGATTGAATAGGTGTACATTGCCGTCGATTTCAGCACACTGACTGATAATGCGTTCTATCAAGTGGTTTAGATTTGCAATCTTCATTGAATAAACTTTTTATTTAACATAGCCCAGAAAAAGAAATCAAGGGAAGAAAGTTCTGGTGAACGAGGGGACCACTCCACATGACCTCTTCTTCCAATCCAGTGAGGAAAAGTGCAATTCAGCCAATCTCTAACATTTGTAGCAAAATGGGCAGGGGCTCCATCCTGCTGAAACCAGTCCAGAAGTCCCTCGCCTAGGCGCTGAATTTGAGGCATTAATTCGTCTCTCAACATGTTCAGATAAGTCTCACCAGTTACATGTTCATCAAAGAAGAAGGGTCCTAGCACATGAGCTTTCAACAAACCACACCACACCATTATCTTTTGGCAGCATTGCTATTTCGATGGATCCATCCAATGTGGATTGTCTTGAGACCAGTATCAAAGATTCTGTCTGTTGACTTCACCATTAACATAAAACAAAGCTTAATCACTGAACAACAAAAGTTCTTTAGTAAAATTTATATTTTCATCCAATTTATCTTAAAACCATTCGCACATCTACATTCGTCTATCAGGGTCGTCTTCATTTAAGTGATGCAGTATCTGTAATTTGTACGGATGGAACTTCTGCTGTACCAGGATTTTGTGGATAGTTGACCTTGGATCACCCAACTCCATGGATGTCCAACGAAGTGATTTCTTTGAGCTAGCAGCAATCTTGGCCATGAAAACCTCTTTCGTTTCGTCTGAAGTCTTTGGTCGCCTGAAACCGGGTTTGTCCAAGACACTGCATGTTTCTTTAAACTTCGTGACCAATTTCCCGACGACAGTAAAATAAATAGGTTGCCGATCAGGGTGTTGAGGTTAAGTTCATCGGCGATTTTGCTATAAAACCATCCTTTTCGTCCACTTAAGAGTACCAACTCGATTCTTTCTTCTTTAGACAGAGCCATCATTCGATCTGGGGAGGAAAAATAACATAAATAAATAAAATATTAAAATTCCTATGTACCTAGACTTTGTGGACACCCTGTATATATTATCATCTTCACAAGTGTTTTGGTCTCCAAACTTTAATAAGATTTAGAACGATCCAAAATTTACCAACAATAGTTTATCTAGGTAAATTTTGGGGCCTTAAATCCGTTAGCACCTGACTGGCATCCAGCAACTTTGCTCGATCATAGTTAAATTTAAAGATCATTTAACTGATCATAAAATCAAATTAATTGAACAATCCCGAAAAGGTAACTAATTCTACAAACTTACATGTTTCTTTCATCAATCTAATTTGAATAGCTAAAAAATGGTAAAGAACTCTATGGCCACTACAATCATTTCTCTTACTACAGCTCTGCATAAAACATTGCAACATGCTGTTTGACAGATGCCGTGATTGGTAATGTATAATCACTCTGATAATTAAAAGAAAACTGCTGCAGGATGATATGCGTACGGCTGAGACATCAGTTACAAAAAAAAACATTAATCGTAAGCTCAAAGGACAGGTTCACAGAGATCTATCTCTACATAGGGTCTCCATTTCTGAAAGATTATTACTTGTTAACACAAAGAAACATTGCTCGTGAACAGATAAAGAAGCCAGATCAATTTTGACCAATGTGCTTTGGTCTGAGAGGACCAAAAATCGGAATTTTTGGCAGAAAAGCAGATCGGCAGATTTGGAACACTGATGGAACCGCCTATGTTGTGAAGAAAACGATTTGCACAGTCGAGCATTGATGGAAGAGGCAGCAATATGAAGTGAGTCTGTTTTTCTATTAATTGAGTTTGTGTTCTTTATATAATTGACGAAACAATTAATTATCTAAAATCAACACAAACGTGGGAAGTTAGAGGGCATATGATACTTTGAAGGCCTAGCAATACAATCATCAGAAGTAACAGCATGTTAGTTATTCATAAAGAACAATTTTGATGTTCTACCATAGCACAGTTAATTCACTGACACTGTAGTTTGGTCACAAATATGTAGCGAAAATTTAGCCAACCAGTAGTAGACAAATATTCAAACATATTGGTGCTAGAAAACCGTCAAATCATACAAGAAACATTTGATAGCAGTTCTAGCAAACAATGGTGGTAGAAGAAAATATTAGTCCCTCAAAATTCCAAATACTTATTTATACCTCACTATATATATATATATATATATATATATATATATATATATATATATATATATATATATATATATATATATATACATTAGTTCTCTTTATATTAGCAGGTATCAACGTTTAAATAATAAATGCCAATGAGTTAAGATAATGACAACCTTTTCTATAGAAATTTTTCAAGAGAAACTGTTTAAATTAACTATTTAGCAGAGACGATGGTCAAAAATGAGCAGCCTTACTTGTATGGACACAAGAAAAGACAAAAGTAGTTTTTTCATTATCAAATAATTTAAAATAAACTAAGCTTTTTGTTCTTATTGCAATTATGCTGACTAATTGCATGACCTTCAACCTTCTAGCAAGTAGTTTACGCTAGATGGATTCATATTACATGGACACTTTTTCTGGGATGACTACAGGAGAAATTATGGTCTCAAAAATCGGCGTTTACCTGAACTCGAGTAAAAGATCAGAGAATGCATTAAAATATTCTACTTAAAGGTCGTTATACTATCTAAATTAGATGTAGTATGAAAATGAGATCCAATATATAGTTTTTCCCCAGGAAAATTCTCTTCTTTACATTGCTGCATTCCTATTTCAACTGACTTGCAAACATTAATTTTTATCCGAATCCCGTAGAAACCTTAGTTTCATTTGATTTATAAATTTCGGACTTTGGAAGGACGTTTATATATTCTCAAATTTTGATTTCATGGATTTATAGATAATATAATAAACTCTTAACAATTACCAAACTAGTAAAACGAATCAGCTTTATTTTAATACATTTCTTATTACAAATAGTAGATTTTAATCAATTAAAATTAGAATTTTACGCATAATATAGGTGAGATCATTCGAAGGAGAAAATTTAAATATCTTCAATTTCCGATGCATTTATCCAATAGGTTAAGCAATATCTTAACGAAAACCCCATGAGTTAGACAGAGTAAGAAGCTCATTGTATCCCTCGGTTCCTTTAAATAACATTCGGTCTCCATTTCGTTATTTATTATTCCGAGGCTTCTGCATAAGTTTGCCTTTATCGCTAGGCAGGAATTGTCTACATTTGCAATAAATTTAAGCGATAATTAAAAAAAAAAGAATGATATTCTTTTCACGAAATTTTCCTCTGGGATTAATCAATTGGTTGCAAAATAATGAATCCATAACTATTAGGACTTCAACAACTGCGAAAAAAAAGTTAAACTCATTTCCATTCATATAAATATTAGCGATATTTTGGGAAAGATGGGTGACGTTTATTTCCAGCAAAACTTATCGTAGAATAATTTGGACAAGACTTTTTAGATTAGGCCTCACATATCCACATTGACATAATAATCAAGCCTTAATTTTGGTTTCGTCGGTTCCCTTCGCTGCTATAGATTTACACCATTCCCGTGAACATTTTTTTCCTCTAATTTAGAGTTTTTAAAATGAGATTTGTTAAAAAAATGTGTATAATTAGAGGACGCAAGATTGTGTGGATGAGAAGCAGCAGCTGATTCAAATAGATTCACATATTAGGGCCGTTAACTTGTGGGGATTGGGGCGGAAAGTTTAACATTCCTCCATATATGAGCTGCCCACGGCGGCCTATGGTGCAAATAACTTACGGATGAAAGTATACTCTATATAATCATTATGGAATAATAGAGGAAAAATGGTGTAAATCCGGTTAGAGTTCTTCCATTATTTAGCCATTCGACTTAGTTTGGTGAAAGGAACCTGTAAGTTTGTATAATTAGTTAACTTTTCGGGATTGCTCAATTAACTAAATTTTATGATCAGTTGAATGATCTTTTAATTTAATTATGATCGTAAAAAGATGCCAGTCAGTTTCTAACGGATTAGAGGCCAAAAAGCATAGCTAAATAAACTATTGTTGGGGAAATTTTGGATCGTTCTAAATCTTATTGAAGTTTGGAGACCAAAAAACTTGTGAAGAAGCTAATGTATATTCTTTCAATCAATGTCTAAATAATTATTCATACCTTTATTTTGTGATTTCAACAATAAAATGCATTACACTCGTTAGTTTACAATGCTGGATTTTATTTTCCTACATTAGTTGTAGGACTATTTATTTTTAAAACCTGGAATATATATTAAATAACTCATTTACATGTGAATAAACATTTGTTTCTTTCACTTTTTATATATATATTTAACATTGCAAAACAATGTTAAAATTTCACAAATTGACATGTTTCTTATTGTGTGAGGGCATTTAAAGGAACAGACGATAAGTTATTATTTAAACTGGGTTAAAGTTTTTTAATATGAATTGACTCTAGCATGTAAAGTTCTGAGATGTTTCTACTGTACGAAAACAATTTATGTATACAACAAGGCCTCCTTATTAACTATATTTTTCTTATCAGGCCAACAGCTAATAATGGTTGTTGTCGTAGAATTCCTCCCCTTTTTGTTCTATCTCTAAGAGTGCTAAGAGGGTCTAATATATTTAGATATGAAATGTTATTGAGTATCGACGCGTGCCGCCGGCCAGATGTAGATGAGCGAGATCACACGTTCTTTTCGGCGAAGGTGGCAGCTAAAGATGTCCACACGTTCTTCCGGGGAGGGGGGGTCTTCAAGGATGAGAACCAATACGGTGCTTTATGCAACACCTATGCAGTTGTGATCTCTCTGGCGAGAGTGAGTCGAACTTGGTTCTTAAATCAAGTTAACTTGAGGTGTAGTGTGACCACCGAGTAACGAGCTCGAGGAGGAGCTTTTCTTCTTCGTTATTAATTTCCTTATGGACGAGGACTGAACTCGGTGAGAGTCTTCTTTAAGGGCGAGGATAACGGAGGGGGGTTTCTCTGGCGAGAAAAAACTACCTAACGTTCGGTTTGGTAACCTGAAACTAGCTCGAGGATGAGCTTTTTCTTAATTACAGTCTTCCTCAAGGGCAAGTATAACGAAGGGGGATTTCTCTGACGAGAACAAGTTAAACTTGTTTTCTCACCAAGTTAACTTAAGAGTTCGGTGTGGCCACCGAATAACGGGCTCAAGGGGGAGCCTTTTCCTTCTTCTTTTCTTAATTCCTCAAGGACGAGGAATAACCCTGGTGCTTAAGGTGCACCAGGATATGAGGATTCTCTCTGGCGAGAGTAAGTTGAACTTACTAAAGTTAACTTATTCTTTGGTTTGATAACCAAGGACTTAGCTCGAGGATGAGCTTCTTCTTAGCCCCTTAAGGTAGGTAGCCCTGCCTCTCTTGCAGGGTACTTCTTGGTCTAGCGAGCCAAGTACTCTACCTCTCCAGTCTCGGTAGTTCGGTTTGATCCGAAGACTTCGTCACCTAGAGACTGACGTATACTACCACGATTTTCCTCAGAGTTCCTCATTTATACCTCGTCACCCCACTGGGGGAGTGGTAAGGGGGGGGAGGGGCTTGAGGACGGCCCCAGGAGAGTTCTTTTGCCAAACGGTATTTCACACGAAGTCAAACATCGGCTCCTCCTTAGCCTTCGAGATTAGGAGAAACACGTCTCCAATTTCTTATTTGACGTGAAACTGGATCTCACTCTCCTGGGGGAGATCTTACATTTTGACCTTTAGGGTCTTTCATGGCACCGAGTTGAGCCACACTGTAGTGAAGCACTGAACCCGCCGATGCCTTCGACGGATGTCTTTGCGGTAACTGCCTTGTGACTGCACCAAGAGTGAACGGGGGTGGGGGGGGGGAAGGGACCATTTCCTTACAGTTCTTATTTTAGAAAGATGATTTTAGAAGCAAAAAATTTTCATGAATAACAAACGTCTAAGGCCCACCTTCTCTGTAAAAAATATAACAAGGTCAGGTTTACCTTAATTTACCTACATTTATTTTCTGTCGATGATATTAAGCACCGTACAACAAGAAACATATATATAATATTAACTATTGTTTCTGATAGTAAAGTGTTAATTTTTCTTTTTTTCTTAATATTCCTAAACACTCATAATGTATCGTTAAAAATATTTAAAAAGGAATGACGTCTGAGGAGCGCTTAATCTTTGAAGAAAATTTCTACAAGAAGACCACGTGTTTTACCTACATTCATTTCATGTTGTTTTGTTAATTTTGTCTTTTTTTCTATTATTTTTTTTCTAAAATATCTGCTTTAAAAAAATTTTTCATTTTAAATTCAAAATTTTAATCTCAAATTTATTTTTGTATTTTATTATTAGAAAATAGGTTCAAAGTCGCTTCTCTAAAGTTGTAACATATCTACAATTATTTTGTATTTATTACTTGAATTTATTAATATTTATCAAAAAAGGAGTTCAAAGATACAGAGTTAAGATTGATACAAAATAATTAACATTTAGGGGAATGGTTGTTGAAGGTAGAGAGAAGGATTTTGTTAAACTTAGAGTTTCTTGAATTCCTTTTTTCTCTATAAGCAGTCAATTCCTCTGAGGTGGCGATTCTGTATAGTTTAAAATTATACATGTACGACCTGACACACTCTTTATGTAGGCCAAATCCGTTACAACTAAAATGCAAGATCGCAAAGCACTTAGATTCATCTCATAGGATTGGTATCCCCATTTGTAAGCCTAGAGCCTCTTCCATCAGGCAACACTCGGATTATCACTAACATCCTCTTACTCCTAAATTTCTCAATTTGTAAAGTCTCTTTAACCAATAACCTTTTAATTTATTTATGAACTTTCAAAAGTGTTAGAGCGCATACAGAAAATTTTTTTAGTTAAAAGAAAATTAGTACTTTGTTGATATGGAGTCATCGTATTCTCCATTATCAACGATTTTTAATTGCCTTACATTACCGCTGTGCCATATCCTCTAGGATGTTGGTAAACAAGGACTTCCATCTTTCTTTGTCTCGCGTAGCCCTAATGAACTGCTCGCACGACGTTTGCTTCGAATCAACTTCAACAGTCCATCCATGTATTTTTATCTTGGCCTTCCTCTTGTTCTTCTTCCCTCCACCATTCCAGTTACAACCAAATTTTCCATCTCTTCAACTCTCATTACATGAGCAAAGAATCTCAACTGTCTTCCTCTCATCATCTTAATCAATTCTCCCCTCTCTTCTACCATTTGCAAAACTGCTTCGTTCGTTCTTCTTGCTGTCCACGGGATCTGCATCATTTTTCTCCAGCACCACATTTCCATTGCCTCTTGTCTCTTTGCCATTGCAGCTGACTATGTCCAGCTTTCCACTCCATACAACAAAGTTGACCACATTGGCGTATTTATTAAACTTTTCCTCGTTTTTATTGATAACTTCCTGATCGCTAATATATTTCTAATATTTCCAAATGCAATCTTTGCTAGTTTTATCCTTCACATAATTTCAGTGTAGCTTCTTATATTCTCTGTCACCACAATTAAGACTTTGGTATTTGAACGACTCCACCTGCCTCACTGTCTGGTCTCCCTTAGGTAATTTAAATCTTGGCACTGGCGTATTCTTCAATATAGCGTTAAACTTAGTTATTCCTACATCAACTTTTAGCCCTTTGTTCTCACTTTCCTCTTCTAGAATATTGAATATTAATTGTAAGAGTTGCCTTGAATGAGTAATTAGTACTGTGTCATCAGTGTATATTAAATTTTTGTTATTACATCCTCCTCTTCTTATTCCTTTGTATACTTTAATATTTCTCATTATTATGTCAGTATATAGTGAGAACAGGTCTGGTGACAACCCACAACCTGGTCTTACTCTTCTTCTAATTGTCTAGAAGACAGTTTCTTCACAATCTATTCTTACACATGACATTTGTGCCTATTATAAGTTCTTAATCAGGTTTAATTCATTTCCATCGATAGCTATACTTTTCTAACCTTCCATAAAATCCGCATGTCTAACCTTATCAAAAGCCCTCTTATAATCAATAAAACAAACATATAGATATCTCCGTTTCTATATTATTCTTTCTACCATTACTCTCAACATAAATATTGCATTGCTTGTGCTCTTTCCTCCCACAAAACCGCATTCTTCCTCAGATACTTCTCGCCTTATTTTCCTCTTATTCTTTTTAGTATTTCTTTCAGTATGATTTTTGTTATTTGGCTCATTATGCTGATTGTTTTGTGCTTTTCACATACAATTGTTTGACTTATTTTGGAAATTGTAATGAAAATGGATTGCACTTTTGCTTTGTTATCTGACTTCTCATATGTACTCGCTCCATCTTTGTTTCACCTCTCCTGTTTCTATCACCACTGTCCTATCTTTCCTTTTTACAGCACTACCCTTGTTCCATTTGTTCTTCTGTTTAATTTCTTGTATTTCCAAAACCTTGAGTTCTGATGTGTTCTATACAGCTGTTCTACCTCTTCTCATTGTTCATTTAGCCACTGTTCCTTTCCTCTATTGGATCCTCGGTAAATTTCTTTGTTTTTGATTCTGTATTGCAGTTTATTCTGGTCTTTTAACTGCCTTCTTTAATCCACCATATCTAATATTTGTTCGTCATCCACGGATTTTTCTTCCGTTGTCTGACATCTGGCATAACGTCTTGAATGCCCTCCTGCAGAGCTCCGGCCAGAATATTCCACTGCTCTTTAGCATTGCTCCTAGCTGCATCATCTTCTAATAAGGCGAATCGGTTTTAGACTTCTACCCTATCGCTTTCATTTAAGTATTCATCTTTTCCTAATAAATCAATATTCTTCTTTGTTTGAGCTTTAACTTAATAGTGGCCGCTACTGGTAAGAGATCACTATACTCATCCACACCGGTTGAATTTTTTACTTGTGTGACTGCATTCCGAAAGCGTTCATTTACAGTTATGTAATCAATCTGATTTCGTACTACCACTCCAGGTGATTCCTAAGCAATGTCACTTGTCGGGGAATGTTCACTTCCCCCCCCCCCCGTTCCCTCGTGATGCAGCTTCAAGGCGGTTACATCAAGGACATCCGCCCCAGTAATCGGCGAGTCAAAAGCGTAACCACAAGGTGGCACAACCCAGTGCCATGAAAGAGCCTAAAGGTCAAAAAGGTAAGATCTCCCTCAGGAGAGTGAGATCCAGTTTCACGTTGAACAAGAAATTGGAGACGGGTTTCTCCCAATCTCGATGGCTAACGAGGAGCCGATGTTTGACTTCGTGGGAAAGACTGTTGGGAAAAAGAACTCTCCTGGGGCCGTCCTCAAGCCCCTCTCCCCCTTACCACTCCCCCAGTGGGGGTGCGAGGTATAAATGAGGAACTCTAAGGAAAATCGGGGTAGTATACGTCAGGCCAGGTTACGAAGTCCTCGGATCCAAAACCGAGCTACCTAGACTGGATAGGTAGTATACGTCAGTCTCTAGGTGACGAAGTCCTCGGATCCACAACCGAGCTACCGAGACTGGAGAGGTAGAGTACTTGGCCCGCCAGACCAAGAAGTACCCTGCAAGAGAGGCAGGGCTACCTACCTTAAGGGGCTAAGAAAAAGCTCATCCTTGAGCTAAGTCCCTGGTTATCAAACCAAACGATAAGTGAACTTTGGTAAGTTCGACTTACTCTCGCCAGAGAGACTCCTCATATCCTGGTGCACCTTAAACACCAGGGGTATTCCTCGTCCTTGAGGAATTAAGAAAAGAAGAAGGAAAAGGCTCCACTTCGAGCCCGTTATGCGGTGGCCACACCAAACGTTAAGAAATATATTCTCGTCAGAGAAATCCCCCTCCGTTATCCTCGCCCGTGAAGAAGACCCTCCCCGAGTTCAGTTCTCGTTCATAAGGAAATAAGTAACGAAGGAGAAAAGCTCCTCCTCGAGCTCGTTACTCGGTGATCACACTGCACTCCAAGTTAACTTGATTTAAGAAACAAGATCGACTCACTCTCGCCAGAGAGACCACGACTGCCTAGGTGTTGCATAAAGCACCGTCTTGGTTCTCGTTCTTAAAGAACCCTTCCCCCCCCCCGGAAGAACGTGTGGACCCCCCAGCTGCTACCCTCGCCAAAACGACCTTGGAATTTCGCCCATCTACAACTGGACATCCGGCTCGCGTCGTGAGTCAATAACATTTCTGAGGCCCTTTAAACTCCACATGAGTCCGTTAGCCTAATTCTTATATTATTGTTTTGTGTAGAGAAAACGTTAACCAAATTTTGGAGGGTAAAAAAATTTAATCAATTCTTGTTATAATAATATTTAGAGTATTGCTGTAGTTAATGTATAAAGGTTGTGTATTCAATGGTTAAAGATAAAATATAAGTTTATTTTGTGAATTAGTGGGCGTTTCTTTTATATCCATACTTGTTTGGTAACGGCTCTGTTCTTTAAGATATTCTTATAATATCAATATATATTAGACACTCTTAGCACTCTTAGAGATAGAACAAAAAGGAGGGGAATTCTACGACACTAAATAAAAGTGGTGTCAGGTAAGTAGGGTTCTTATCAGAAAGAATTCTACGACATAATTAAAGTGGTGTCAGGTTTTGTGGGGTTGTTATTAGAAAGAACCCAGCAGTGTCTAATTAAGAAAGAGCCACCCCGTAAAGGAATATCAGATCAGGAATAAGAGAATAATTGACGAGAGGAGAATCGGTAGAGTTAGGGGTGGTAACAATCTAAAGGTAATTGGTAGGTCAAGTGGTAAATTTGTTGTCGGAAGTGGTATTTCAATCAGCATAGTAGTGGGATTAAGGGTAAGTTATGCTAAGCGCTACCTGGTGAGTGGCAGCATAATTATCTGAAAATACAGAAAGGAAAATTCGACGGACCAACACGAAATGGATCCAGTCAAAAGATTTTACCAACAAGCCCAAAGTCTGGGACTTGAAGGCACAGAAATGCATGACTACGTCATGGCAGAACTAAGAATAGATTGTGAAGAAGAAGAAAGAATTTTGGATATAGAAGAAGAACAAGAATTAATAAAGTTTGAGAGAGAAACAGAGGATATAATAAGAGAGGATAAAAGAGAACGTGAATTAATGGAAATATGGATGAACCGGAAAAGTGAAGAATCCCGAATACAGCGGAAAATAGAAACAGAGGAAAGAAGAATGCTGAGAGGAGGTAAAACAAGCGAAAGAATAATACTGTTAAAAAGAGAAGCACGAGAATTCAGAATAAGGATAGAAATGGAAGATGAAGACAGAAGACTAAAGATAAAGCTGGAAGATGAAGAAAGAAGAACTCAACGGGAAAACGAAATAGAGAAAGCAGAAAAATAAGCCGAGGAAAGGAGAATGAAGAGGGAAAAAGAGTCGAAATAGAGGAGAATAAAGATTAAAAAAGAAATAGATGAAAGGAGAATGAAGAGGGAAAAAGAACGTGCTCAAGCTGAAAGAGAAGAGAGAGAAGAAAAGGAAAGATTGCTCGCAATCGAATGAGCAACTATCGAGAATCTCATAGAGGCCGAGGAAGTTGTACCCCGGCCTGGACCTAAGAAAGGACCATCGAGGGAAACCCAGCCAAATGGGGTAACGATGGAAGAAGTAGGATGTAGGAATGAGGTACCAGCAGGAGTACCTAATGAAGAACCTACGAGGAGAACCCAGCCAAATGGGGTTATCACGGAAGAAGAGAGGGTAGAGGTACGAGCAGTTGTACCTGAGGAACTACCGGCGAAGAGAATCGAGTCAAATGAGTTGACAAGGAAGGAGGAAAGAGGTGCTATTGCGATACACCCAGGTAAGACTAATCAAATGGTAGACGCGGATGAGTATCCCCTACCCCTAGTAGTCTCCTCCCCGAACGGAACGTCCACGGAGTTACCGCTAAATCGCCAATTCGTAGTGAGCGCCAAGCCCATTAACGACCTCGCAGGGAAAAATTTTCTCGATCCCCAAAGATCGAACCCAGACACGATCTTCCCGTGTACCTGGTTAAAGGAGAGCTATGGGACTCAAGTTCTCATCAATTCTGCCCCGCTACAACAGGCCGCTCTAGCCATAATGTTCAGTTTGAAGGTAGTCAAGTACCATAAGAAGGGTAATTCGAGTAGGTTGAAATACCACTACCATTTAGTACCATACTTGGGTAGACTCAATAACCAGAACGGCCGACTCAGGCGCGGTAGAATAATGGTCACAGAGCACCATTTTAGGATCAGCTACATCAAAGGAGCCGATAATGTACAGCTACTCTATAGGTGGAGACGAAAAACCATTGAGGGTTATTTCAGTACCTAATGAGCGTGAAACCATGTTTTCATTTGTTGTTCCTGTTAATATTTATCAGTAGGATTTAAGTTCTCAAAAACTTAGAAAGGTAAGGAAGTAGCTTGTTTTGTTGTTTTTTTTGTGGGTAATCGATGAATTAAGGTTTTTTAATTTTCTATGTAAAATTGTATTGCAAGTAGGTCTAGCTCGACACATTGCCTGTGTAAACGCGCGCGTGGGCGCTCATGTGTGAGAAAACTTAATGTAAAAGAGGGCTCAAAGAAATACAACTTTGCTAAGCTCGACTAGGTTGAGTAAGTTGTTTTGAGTTCCCGGGAGCATCCCCCGCTGCCCATTAAGTTCTTCGGTGGGAGGTGTGTCGGGGAATGTTCACTCCCCCCCCCACCCCCGTTCCCTCGTAATGCAGTCCCAAGGCGGTTACCTCAAGGACATCCGCCCCAGGCATCGGCGAGTCAAAAACGTAACTACAAAGGGGCACAACCCAGTGCCATGAAAGAACCTAAAGGTCAAAAAGGTAAGATCTCCCCCAGGAGAGTGAGATCCAGTTTCACGTTGAACAAGAAATTGGAGACAGGTTTCTCCCAATCTCGATGGCTAACGAGGAGCCGATGTTTGACTTCGTGGGAAAGAGCGTTTGGAAAAAGAACTCTCCTGGGGCCGTCCTCAAGCCCCTCTCCCCCTTACCACTCCCCCAGTGGGGGTGCGAGGTATAAATGAGGAACTCTGAGGAAAATCAGGGTAGTATACGTCAGGCCAGGTTACGAAGTCCTCGGATCCAAAACCGAGCTACCTAGACTGGATAGGTAGTATACGTCAGTCTCTAGGTGACGAAGTCCTCGGATCCACAACCAAGCTACCGAGACTGGAGAGGTAGAGTACTTGGCTCGCCAGACCAAGAAGTACCCTGCAAGAGAGGCAGGGCTACCTACCTTAAGGGGCTAAGAAAAAGCTCATCCTTGAGCTAAGTCCCTGGTTATCAAACCAAACAATAAGTGAACTTTGGTAAGTTCGACTTACTCTCGCCAGAGAGACTCCTCATATCCTGGTGCACCTTAAACACCAGGGGTATTCCTCGTCCTTGAGGAATTAAGAAAAGAAGAAGGAAAAGGCTCCCCCTCGAGCCCGTTATTCGGTGGCCACACCAAACGTTAAGTAATTTATTCTCGTCAGAGAAATCCCCCTCCGTTATCCACGCCCGTGAAGAAGACCCTCCCCGAGTTCAGTCCTCGTCCATAAAAGAAATAAGTAACGAAGGAGAAAAGCTCCTCCTCGAGCTCGTTACTCGGTGATCACACCGCACTCCAAGTTAACTTGATTTAAGAAACAAGTTCGACTCACTCTCGCCAGAGAGACCACGACTGCCTAGGTGTTGCATAAAGCACCGTCTTGGTTCTCGTTCTTAAAGAACCCTTCCCCCCCCCCCGGAAGAACGTGTGGACCCCCCAGCTGCTACCCTCGCCAAAACGACCTTGGAATTTCGCCCATCTACAACTGGACATCCGGCTCGCGTCGTGAGTCAATAACATTTCTGAGGCCCTTTAAACTCCACATGAGTCCGTTAGCCTAATTCTTATATTATTGTTTTGTGTAGAGAAAACGTTAACCAAATTTTGGAGGGTAAAAAAATTTAATCAATTCTTGTTATAATAATATTTAGAGTATTGCTGTAGTTAATGTATAAAGGTTGTGTATTCAATGGTTAAAGATAAAATATAAGTTTATTTTGTGAATTAGTGGGCGTTTCTTTTATATCCTTACGTGTTTGGTAACGGCTTTGTTCTTTAAGATATTCTTATAATATCAATATATATTAGACACTCTTAGCACTCTTAGAATAGAACAAAAAAAAAAGGGGGGGGCATTCTACGACACTAAATAAAAGTGATGTCAAGGTAAGTAGGGTTTTTATCAGAAAGAATTCTACGACATAATTAAAGTGGTGTCAGGTGTGGGGTTCTTATCAGAGAGAATTCTACGACATTACTTATGGTGTCTAAACAACGTGTTCATCACAACTTGCAAGTTTTCAAAACGCAACTCCACAAATCTGTCGCTGATGTTATTACTTTGCCCCAAGAAAAATAATCTCACTACCTGACCTACTTTTTCTTTTCCAACTTTACCATTGAGATCACTCTTTACTATGTTAACTTCAGGATTCTTGCATTATGTCAGAACCATATCAACATTTTCATAAAATTGTTCTATTTATTCCTTCTCAGCTTCTGTAGTTGGGGTATACACTTGTATAACATTAGTATCCATAAGGGTTCGTATAGATTCACTAGTATTATTCTGTCTGAAACAGCCCAGTACCCATTGAAACTAGCAGCTGCTTCTTTATAAAACATCACTCCGAAACCTCTTTCATGTCTTTTTCCTCCAGAATAAATAAACTTGCATTTTTCACATTGAACTTCTCCACTCCCAGTCCATCTTACTTCACTCATTCCAAGGATACTTGTATTTAGTTTCTCCCTTTATTGATGTATGTACATTTGCCAACTTTCCTACTTGATACATCGTTCTCATATTCCATGTTGCAATCCTCCATTTCTTTCTTTGTTTTCAGATAGTCGCTCGAAGACGGACAGGTTTTGTTTGCCGTTCACGAGGTTTCTGACCTGTCGCGACAGCAGTTCTCAGTTAATGATTGCTCTCGATGACACCGTTGTTGTTATTATCGATGCTTGAAAGGTCCATGGTTAAACTAGGATTAGTACGTAGTGAGAGCTCCCCTCCTCTTCTACAATGATTGACCGATAACCACTTTTGAGCCTGGCTCCCTCTAAGGGGTGTCAAACACATTGTTGTCACATTTACGCAACGGTAGACGATTAACATCAATTTGCCTTTCCACTACAAATCTCTTTACTGACTCTCTTGGTTTAGATGTTCCTAAATAGTTTTTATATTAACATAAGATCCAAATTGGTAAACACTGAAATTCTAATATTTTTCTTCCATGCACTTATTTTAAGATTTTTAATATAACCTAAAATAAGTGCATATAGGAAAATATTATAATTTCAGTGTTTACTAATCTGGAACTTATGTTAATATAAAACCTAATAAGGAACATCTGAACCAAGAGAGTCTGCAAAGAGATTTGTAATGGAAAGCCAAAATGGTGCATTGCCGAGAAGCAAGAGAAAAAGACTACTAACTCGAGTATAAGACGCCTTTAATTGCCATTCAATTTGACGGTCGACAGAAAGAGAAGCTGGAAAATAAGAAAAGAGAGAAAGAATGCGAGAGGAATAAAACAGGACCACAGGTATTTAGAATGCATTGAAACGGAATGTATTGTGAAATTTTGTGACAGATCAAAACTAAGGTAAAAGAATGTAACTCTCGCACGAGAGACAATGTTCGCTTTTTGTTGATCAACGTCTCCTTTAGCGTTAGACGAATAACGGTAGTAAAGAAGCCAGGGAGCCAGGAATCCAGGGACCCAAGGACCCAAGGAGCCAAGAAACCAAGGACCCAGGACCGAGGAATCGAGGGACCAGGGAACAGGGACCAGGGACCAGGAACCCAGGAACTTAGGGACCTAGTAAGTCAGGTAGCCAAGGAACCAGTGACTGAGATTCTTTGAATCGGCAAAACTGGGTTCGCTATTGTTCTAATGTTCAATTTGAAGAAAAAAAAACAAATAATTTTAGGGTGGACTCAACTGAACTTAACTTAGGTTATACCTATTAAATTTAATTATGTTTTTATTAAATCAGCCATTAGAACATTAGATACGGAAACTCTGTTTCGATAATTTAAAAATTTGTTATGCAAGGATCAACTATTTATTCCGACTAATGGAATAAGTTCAAAAAACTGCTGATTTAGAAAATTGAATATGGTTAAAAATTTCGCTTTATTTCATAGACAAATTTGTACGCATCCATAACAAGAATGAAAAATCATTTGGGTATAAACACAAAGGGAAAATGAATAAAAGTTGAATAGGTATAGATGAGACTTCTCACTCTCATATATATCAAAATTTCTATATCATGAGAAAAAAAATTATTTACTACTTTTTGCGATGCACTTACCGAACAGTATCTAAGTAACATCTTACCACCTGATATATTTATCTTTGATAAATTAATGAATTTACTTTTTCCACCTTTACTTTCACACTTCTTTCGTAACCTCTATTTTTCAAATGGGCAAAGGTGGAGGAATCGTTATTGTTCAAATCTCCTCTTGTAAATATAAGTTTGAGGCATTCCTACTACTTATATTAAGGGCTGAAAACTTTCATGACAGTTTTCACTTTCCTGATCATTTTAATTTAAGCTATTTTATTGACCCATGGATTTACTCTTTTTGTCACTGCTTACACTCTCCAGCTCTATTTTCATATCTGGCTTGACCCGACTCTGGGTGAAGAAGAAGTTAGCCAACTTGAAATAAAATAGTCTAAACATGATTTGAGAAAGAGAACTCAAGTAGTCGAGTAGAAATGGTGGAAGCGAATAACGCAAACACTAATGAGGACAGCCGCGTAATAATATTTAAAATTAGAGATTCGTCAAGAAATTTGTGAAATGAAGTAAGTAAAACTGAGGTGCATTGTTAGCGTATTTTGAAAGGGAGACCAATCGGAGCGTTTTTGCATGACTGGCGTGGTAGGCTTTCAAAACACCCACAGATAAGGATCCTCTAGCAGCATTCTCTAAATGGATGTTAACTAAATTAAAGGGAGAGGGGAGAATGACAGAAATAAACAGTAACTATCATATTCCTTCATTCCCGCCGACTCTTATCTTCATCAAGGTAATAAATATGGTGATATATGTTTTATTTATTTTAGCTTATTTAAGAGCAAGGAATTGATTCTCATGCTTAGGTGAGAAATTAAAGACATATCTTTTAAATTAGCTTCATTTCCTTCTAATATTTTGCTCATCTATTCTCACACTGGTGCATAATTCGATCATCTGCTGATCGTTCTTGGATATTGGCTATGCGCCACGATGCACAGAACAAAAGACTAGAATTAGGTAACGGAGGTCATAAGGCGCGCGCAATCACTATGGATTGGATCATAGTGAATATGGACAGGAAACATTCGTTGTTGTCACTGGCTGCTTGACCATTGGCATATAAGCTGAATTTGACCCTATCGAGATTAAACGCTGCACAAGCATCATCACGCACATCTGCAAACACATATAGAATTCTTGTGTTCACAACACAGCAAAATGTGAAGATTGAGTACCAGCAACTCTGGTCGGGATATGCATATCCACATAGCGATAAAGTGAATTACTAATGTCGCCCTTGTCGGTGCTGCTTATTACATGTCTATGACGCGGAACCAAGAAGCATTCTATGAGGGATGCTTGGTGTCAAAACACAATTCTACACTCCCCTCTCTCTTCCCAACCACATCCAGCCTCTGATGACTTGAGCTCACCCGTGATTGGCTTTCTGATCTTTATCTTCATTGATTTAACGGTTACTAAATCTAGTCAAATATGCGAAGGACGGATGGCGTACTTTAATATACCATTTTTAATCTATTTTAGAAATTATGAGAAAATGTTAAAAAAAAAAGGCATTGCAAAGATAGATAAGGGTGTGGGCAAAAATTGGAGTCAGAAGTGGATAAAAGATGCATAATCCAAGGAGAATACTTTGGGTTATAGGATCAGGTCGGTTTCACAAATATTTTTAAGCTTGCTTCATTTTCAGGGAAGAAAATTAAGGTCAACCACAGGAGTGTATTTAGATAGAAACTTTACAAAGTAATTTTATTTTTTACATACATATACATAAAATGTTTATTAGTATAGCTCTTTTATTGGAGATTAGACGTGTGTATTAGTGATTCATATTCAGTTGTTACTTTCTACAAGTCAAGAAATATTAAAGCACGAAAGACAGAGATGTCGCATGGAGCATCCACTGGCACCTGTTTTTTGTAGTTACCTTTATAGGGCCACTATGACAAATAGCTATACAACATTATCAGTGTGATTATAATCAATTATTATTTATCTTCAAGAAATCCAGGATATTCTGTTATATTGAACGTAGTTTAAAATACTCTGGAATAAAATATTTCTATCAATGTAATCGATGAGTTTGTTGCTCATATGCCCATTTCAAGATATGGGGCTCGAAATCGAACAGTTTCATCTGATTTCCTCTTTTGTCGCGGTATTACTTACACTGTATAACATATTTCAGGACAAAGAGAAACCAGATCTCATGTGCATTTTATTATCAAGTTAAGTGTGCTGAATTCAAATTTGATAACAAAAACTTTCCATCACGTAATAAATTCTTGTAATTTGCCAATCTAATAATTATGCAATTGATACCAATTAACACGTTAACATGAATGTATTTCGCTCCCATAGTCAAAGTCAATGTGTCCATTGTAATTAATTCATGAATATATATTGAATCAGCATGTTTTTTAACATTATATAATGTATTAACCTACATTTTATCATTTACTTCTTCGTTTGTAAGACGTCTCATGTATATCAAGCTTCAGGTTCCAGTAGAAGTCATCCAGCATAGCAGGGCTCCATTTTTCCTTATACCTTTTTTCCATGAAGGCTAAATTTGATGGAACCTCTCAACGTGTTCATCACTAACATCTCCTGTATTCTGTGGGAAGAATGACATATGAGAATCAAGAAAGTGTATCATCAGTGATATATTGCTTACGAGATCTTGCTACCACTTGATTATGCTCTCCAATATACGCACTCACTGGGCCCCTTGATGCTTTCCCAGAAGTCCGTGGTATACATCTTTGAATGCATGCAAGGCCGCTAGCTCACTTTCATTCACTGTCTTCTCAAAGTCGTCATAGGCTGTAAGTTGACGAATCTGAGAGCCTACGAATATGCTTTCTTTAATCTTGGCATCACTTATTTTAGGGAATATTGCTTTGAGGTACTGGAAACATAGCTTGTTATGTTGCAGTGCTTTGGTAAATTGCTTCATTATGCCAAGTTTTATATGCAGTGGTTGCAAATGATTTTCTCCTTCTCAACTAGTGGCTAATGAATTACCTTGTGGCTTCCGGGGGTGACCATTCTGAGCCTACATAATGTTCTGATCTGCCCATACTGTTCCACTTGCAAAGGAAACACATAAAATTAGTGTATCCAGTTCGTTTCCTATTAAGTATGGCTACTACTTTTAAGTCCGCACAAATTAGCCACTCATGGTCCTTGTAACTTATACGGTCTAGAATAAAAGCAATGTTTTCATATGTCTCTCTTAGAATCACCGTGTGAGCAACTGGAACTGAATTCATGGTGTTTCAAATACGCAAAAGAACCACTTTAGTGGTGCAAAGGGATGCCTCTATGAATAACTTCCACTCATTTGGTTCAGAGGTCAGCTCAAAGGCATTGGATAGGCCTCTGATCTCATTGCAATAATTCAAGTTGTTTACAAAAGTAAAGAATTGCTGTAGATCTGCAGAACGCTTCATAGATGCTGTAATTATAGCATGTTCATTCAACAGATTCAATTCTTGCAGACGTGAAGCCAAGATTTGACTCTGTTGCATAGTAGTGGTAGATCACCAACTAGATCATTAGGTGATGAGGTGTGGTTTCTTATCAGATTTAAGCTGTGCCACTCATGGTGTATCTTGAGATTCTGAATCGTCTGAGTTGCTCGTGTCATCGCATGGTAGTTCAGAGGGCGGCTGTGTTATACAAATACCACTTGAATGTCGAAGTAAGGGATAGTAGATGGAAGATCTAGGTGCAAGATAAATTTCTTGCCTTCTATGTTGCGACCTGTAGTGAAATAAAATAAAATCAGACTGAAAATATATAATATTGCCCGTGATCACTGGCAGAAATAGTGGAAGTACAACATAGTATGTAGTTTGATCTTTTTAATTGATACATCTCTTGAAAATATATTAAAGACCAGGAAAGAAAACACGATTGAATACCCACCTTTAATATCTGTTAGGCCGAACTAGTAATCCGTTGATTGGTCCTTTGGCTCTATCAGACCATTGGTACGCCAAACATGAGGCCAGGCCCCTCTCCTTTCATCCAGCCAGACTTAACATATGTGAGGTGCCCAGCGTTTCTCCTGGTCACCGACTTTACATCCAAAGTACAGCTCATAAAGTTTCTTGACAGGTTTAGTCAACTTTATCTTCTATTGTCTTAATGTAACTGATCCACATATATAACATAAACTGTCTGGGGAACTTTTGCCTAATAACAGCAACAAATATTAAATAAAAAAATATAATTAGAAGGTATTTATAATGAGTTAGAAAATTATCGATCATTACGTAAGTGTTACCACGGATTTGGACTAAAATAACAAAACATATTTAGTATACCTTCATAAATTTTATACTTTAGTTTGACAAATACTTCGGAACACTCCATTAAAATTATATCCAAATCCATTTATAACTTATAGAGTTGTCAGTTTCGGCCCAATGCTGTTTGCATTAAATCCCTATAGAACCATCAGTGTATTAAACGTAAGTAAGATGGTAAGTTACAAGAAACTGGATGGTCGCAGAAACAGGGATGTTATATTCGTGATTTACAAAAAAAACACCCTTAGAAAATGTTATTCTCATTTCCGGGATTTTTTATTGCTGTACAGTGTTGTATTTCTCAACTTCCTTAGAGACAGAGGCTTGAAAAAAGACGATTGATTTAAACCTTTGTTAATTTGGTATTGGCTAAGTTTTAATCCACATTGCCTCGAATATAGTTCTTCAGCTGTGCTGAGATACCAGATCAAGTTCTTTCCCATAGTTCGATCTCGCCGACTATTTTAAAATGGCAGAAAACAAAGGAACACTGTTCTTTCTCCCCATTCTTCCTTTTTATTAAAGTTGTTAATCATGATATAAAGAATTCTTCCACATTTTACTCTAATTGTTTCAAAAACGAACAGGAAACATACAAAAATGAAAAACTGCTAACTTTTGAAGGCGGTATGAACAGAAGTGAAAATAATAGAGCAATAATTTAGTTTGTTCTGTTGATATGTGTAAGCAGACAACTTAAGAAATCACAATCAATATATAGAAGAGAAAAATTCTTTTCAGTTTGTAAAATTTTGCTGGAAAAGTTTATTGAATAAAAGATATTAACAAGGTATGAAAATAATTATTGCCAAAAGCAGACAACTTTTGTTAAAACCTGGCCTTGAGGTTACCTACTTCATAAATATAATTATTACACCTAAACTTCATTTTAGTATTAAACGAGCATATGTATCGATGTAGGTTTTGACCTGTCCTAGCATTTACCCGGGTGACTATGCAAAGATTTTTTGCCGATTTAAATTAGATAGCATTGGAGATGGGTAGATCTAAATTATCAGGTGGCATCCGCCACTTGCAGTTAATCGCAATAGAGGATAATCCATCTCTCTCTCTCTCTCTCTCTTTTATTAAGATACAAAAACATAAAACAATATGGGTCTCTCCACCAAAATGTTTTTTCCATTCGGAGGTTCTTACAGACAGATGTGAAAATACGTTTAAGTTACATATATACACCGACTAGGATAGGGAGAATACCACTTAGGGGGGCGAAGAGCAGAAGCGAAAAGGTCTTTTTCACCTGTAAAATTTGCTCAATTAAGAAATAGCCACCCGTGAACGTTTCAGCCAGGTAATTAGGGAACTCCTCACAGTGCGGAGGTCTAACTTTTAAGCTTAAGTTCGTAAAATGTTACTTTATTTGAAATCAAAGGAAAAACAAACGATGTAATTAAATTTTCATCATTATCTTATATATTTTGCAAGAATATAAAGTATACACACTATCTGACATGCACATTTTCACGCAAAATTTACTCTCTTATCGTCTGCTACAATATCCACTACCAAATATTATTTACCTATTCAACGAAACGAATAGTCCCTAAATGAGGTGGAGAGTTGTCCAAATGGCAAACATTATAAATAATGATGCTATTACACATCTGCCTGCTTAGAGAGAATCAAGAAAACGTGGGAAACGGGCGTATTAGACTTGACTACAGATGCTTTTATTTATAGTGCTCTAATCCTTTCTCAATGCTATTGCCTCAGAATTAGACGATGCAGCTTATGAAATATAAAAATATACGAATTGTGAGATAATATTATACAAGTTCGCATTTGTAATTTTCAAAAATAAATTAAGGGTAATCAAAGTGTTTGAACGAAATATAGAAAAAAAGAAAATATATAGTCTGCTCTTGAATTATCAAGCGATACAAAATGCGATGCAAGAGCATATGTGAGTAAAATATAGACTATCAATGATATATGAGATTGTAAGACGCATTGGTAATATAGTAGCAATAAAATATTGCAATGGATAAAGATAAAGATGATAATAGTTTTGCAAAACATAAAGTATACACACTATGTTACATGCATATTTTCACGGAAAATTTACTCTCTTATCATCTGCTACAATATCCACTACCAAATATTATTTACCTATTCAACGAAACGAATAGTCCCTAAATGAGGTGGAGAGTTGTCCAAATGGCAAACATTATAAATAATGATGCTATTACACATCTGCCTGCTTAGAGAGAATCAAGAAAACGTGATAAACGGGCGTATTAGACTTGACTACAGATGCTTTTATTTATAATGCTCTAATCCTTTCTCAATGCTATTGCCTCAGAATTAGACGATGCAGCTTATGAAATATAAAAATATATGAATTGTGAGATAATATTATACAATTTCGCATTTGTAATTTTGAAAAATAAATTGAGGGTAATCAAAGTGTATGGACGAAATATAGAAAAAAAATAAAAGTATATAGTCTGCTCTTGAATTATCAAGCGATATAACATGCGATGCAAGAGCGTATGTGAGTAAAATATAGAATATAAATAATATATGAGATTGTAAGACGCATTGGTAATTTAGTAGCAATAAAATATTTCAATGAATAGAGATAAAGATGATAATAGTTTAATATTGTAAGCTTGTGCAACTAAACATCATTAAACCACGTGTTTACATGGCTCCTTAAATTTAAAGATTTATTTCTTACTAAACTATTGATAATAAAAGAGAAAATTATTGCATTGGGTGCACATCAGAAACCCCTATCCGAAAATAATTTTTTTAAAGAAACATCAGAAATGTTTAAAAAAAATTTGTTCAGGAACTAGTCATATGTCTGGAAAGGGGCAGTTTTAGTTAATCTTGCTCCTATTCTTTCCTAATTGAACATTTTTCGATATAATAGCATGGTGCTTGAAATTTGACTTAGCTTATATTTACTCTACTTAACGTAGTACTGGATAATTTTAGCCAGGTAAACGAAGTCACCCAAGGTTAAGCCGAGTTGGGATGTTTTATCTCCAAATTTGACATAAGGTGATATCATTTTGTTTGAAATATTCCTCCTCGATAGTGAGTATATTCTGATTAATCATTATATTTTGGGGATTTTAGGTATAAAGGTACTTGCAAAAATCCCTATTTGAGTTGTAGTTATTCGCTTTCATTTTGTTTACTTATTAATTGGGCTGTCCTAGGGAAAGTGCCATTTTGGATTTACATTTCCCAATCAATTTTTAGGTGAAACTTCTAAAGATCTACGCCGTGTTTTTATTAGTAAAACAGTATTAATGTTTTTTTAGCATTCTAGTCATAATCTACGGAATCATTAAGCGCAGAAAGCAATTATTTTTAAGACACTAGTACTCTGACTATGGCTCTATTTGCCGTGATACTATCTTAAGAATAAGTGCTTTCCGTGAAAAACCAAGTAGTAAAGGATGACCCGGAATGCCTATATACACCATTAGTCCACTTTCCTACAACCTTACCTAAAACACCTAGTATTAACAATTTGAAAGGTTGGTAAACTATTACATTAGCGACTCAGGTGTTTTTGCTGTTGCGTTTGTTCTAAATTGAATGATATCGTGTTTCATACTTTGTTCATCCTCTGCGCATGAATAGGCCTTCAAATTTGTATATGCTTTTGGTTACTGAAAGCTGTTATCGAGCCGTGCTCTGGGTTGGCATTATGGGGTTGCCTACTACTGCTCGCGCCTCAGGAACAAATAGTACTCCGAAAAAATTTGGAACAAAGGCCAAAGCATTATGGAATAAAAGGTAAAAACCCGCCCTAATCGCTAATGTAAAAGATCACCGAAAGCCAAGCAATAAGTTCGACTGCAAAGGCAAAAAAAACTTATTATTTAGTGCTGGTGATAATCGAGCTGCGCCTCGTTCCCACATCTTTGCAATACTTCGCTTTCAAAATGAAGCCATAAGCTATGCAATTGTCTATTAAATAGACCGAAGATATTAGAAAGAGTCGTTTTATTAAGTTTCAACAAGCAAAATGCGCAAAAATCACAAGCCACCATCATTTACGAACGATGAGCAAACGGGTTTTGGTGTCAAATTCGAAATCGTCGTTGTTTATAAGTGTTTTCTCGCAAAGTTGCCAATGTTTGAATTAAAATCGAATTTAGTGTTGCAAATGTGTGGAAAGGATGGTTTGTTTTCACATCAAGGCGAAGGCAAGATAGACTTATTTTAAATCAAAATTTTAACCCCATCAGGGTGCAATATCGTAAAAAATGTAATTTCAGAGCCAAACTGAAATCATATATGACGACTACAATGACTAAAAACACCATTAATATTCTTTTTAATACTTAATATACGGCGTAGGTCTTCTGAAGTTTCATCGATTTTTCTAACGTGGGTTGACGTGAGATTTATCATCCTGAGTTACAGGATTGGGTTTAGAACCATGATTATGCTTAAACATGTAAGTCATATGTAATTCCACTTCTCTGTTTATTACAAATTTACTAGTTCACAGATCGTCACAAGGGATTATCTGTATAGAGAATGAGGCTATATGCTGCTTGAAATAATTTTTTCATTTAATTAGTCTTGGTTACCTGCACCCACCAGGAAATTTATATAGAATACCGTAGAGAACCTTTCTATAATAGATGATGGCCTCTCTCTCTTATGACCTTCTGTTTTGAATACATAGAACTGGTGGACTTAAAATGTACTGTGACTTAATTTGGTTCCTGCAGTTTTGTTTAGTATTTTTTGTTGGATAGAAATAAATTATGTTATCTTTGAGTCTAATGACATTGTTAAACGTATCTTGGTATAAAAGTATTGTTAAAATTGAGGCCTTTACTTTATAACCAGAGTGATCGAATGGTACAAAACATATGGAATAATAAAACAATTTATTAAAAGTTAATAAAACATTAGATCTCCATTAGTCCATATATAATAAAACGATGGAAATGCTTCAGAGCAGGCCGAGGAACCTCATGGAATTTTAGAAGAGTCTTCTTTTCTTATAAAATATTATTTATGTGAATATAAAGAATTTTAAAAGAAGCATGACCTTCCCATTCAATGCAATCTATTGCAAATTTGGGAAGTGAACTTTGCTCTTTCACCTAATTTCATACACTCTCCTTTAATGTAAAGTTTCTCTATATTTTGCAGTAACGTAGAATTTTAAAACTATACATTTTCTACGTTAAATATCTATTTTTTAGAAATCTAACATAGACAATGAAACTAATCACATGCGAATTAAATTACAATATACTTCAGTGGAAGTCTGTTTTAAGAACCCGAAAATTCGACTACACATTTTTAAAGCCAAAAACCAAGCAAAATATGTTAATTTGAAACTATCTCACAGCAATACATTCTTCTGGTTGCTGCAGATTTACTTCATTTGAATTATTGACGCATAAATATCGAAGGAATTGATTCCACGTCCTATGAATAAAAGGTAACTATTGATATCAACGCAGCCACATCGAAGTGTGAAAAGTAAAGGAAAAAAAATGACCCATAAAATAAGAGTCAAGCTTATAAAAAATAATCAAGTGGGAAAACGTCTTTAATTAAATTTAATTTAATTAAATTTAGAAAAAAACCAATATTCTATTTATAAGAAAGAATCTTTGAAGAAGGAAAGGATAATTTTTCAATAATTCATGAAATTTACAAAATGGTGATATTATTATTATTATCGGTCTAAATTCTTAATTCTTTTGAAAAAATGGATATGAATATACTGTAAGACAGTTCTACTTATTATTTTATGCCAGCTGAATTGACAGATATAAACAAAACCTTAATAAATCATATATCACCTCATTATATTTGGTTTTCGCAAATTACAGGCCACTGCGAAATTTCAACATTTAATTTACTTATTTAACATAACTACGATATATGCACTGATAAGTATTTAAAAAAAAAAAAGATTATGTTACGTTCCAAACATAAATTATCTTTAACTTTTGGGCTAGTAATTAAACGCTGCAAACTACTGAACTAGAACATTAATATAAAATAGTTGTGGAAAATTGTCGTCGACGAACTTAAACATAGTAGCAAAATTAACCTGGATCTGTTGAATGAACCACTCTGGACTTGTAATACCTTGCTGCTTTGAACTAGCTAGTATTTAGTATGAGCTTCAAGCAAAGGCACTAAAGAGCCTTCTTCTATTATTGAAAACTAAAACTAAATCAGATGAT
Source organism: Ceratothoa steindachneri (assembly GCA_963969495.1). Lineage (NCBI taxonomy): Eukaryota > Metazoa > Arthropoda > Malacostraca > Isopoda > Cymothoidae > Ceratothoa > Ceratothoa steindachneri. The sequence continues at coordinate 150,683,454 of OZ018327.1, read as the reverse complement.
ATAAAATTACAAGTGAAGCAGAGATATACCGTCTAAAGATTTTTTGACAATGTGAAAATATCAGACCTTCGAATACAAACTGATAAAGGAAATAAATTTAAAATTATTCTCCAGAGAAGCTTGGTTATTTGGCTTTAATGTTAAACCAATTATATCATTTCGATTGCAGATAAAAATCTTTATGTTATCTTTCTAACCAATTTCAAAACTGTATTCAGGAGAGTGAAATCAGAAGCATTTACCTTCCAAAACTCGATATAGAAGAAAGAAATTGTAACCCTAGACGTCCAAAACCCGAATGAAAATTAAAATCTTACTCCGAAACTCTATGCAGGTAAATATAAATCTAATTAAATTCCTTCACTTCCTAAGCACTATTCAGGAGACTCAATATTGAAGCCTTTCATTTCGAAGCTCTATTCAGGAGATTAAAAAAGGAAACCTTTTACTTCGGGCAGACTATTAGGGAAACTTCAAATTGAAACATTACCTTGAGAAATTGTATTCAGGCGCCTGGAAAATGTATCCTTCCATTTTTGAAACTCTTACTGTAGACTTCAAATTGAGGACTTACACATAAACAAACTCAATTAAGTGATTGCAAATTGAAGCATTTCACTTTCGAAACTCTATTGAGGAAACCACAAATTCATGCTTTTTATTTCTAAAACTATTCACGAGACTGAAATTGAATTCTTTCTCTTCCAACTAATTATTCGGGAAACTGAAAATTTAATCATTTCATGCCCCAAAATCACTTTAGGAGATTCAAAATTGATTCCATCACCCCCCCAATATTATTAGTTGATTGAAAATTAAATCATTTATTCTCCGATACTCAATTAAAGAGCCTAGATATTTTTTACCTTTATTTCCGAAACTATTCACTTCTCGAATTCTCAGGTGACCGATTTAATCCTTTCACTTCCCAAGGGCTATTCAGGAAAAGGAATATCGAAGCATTTCACTTCCTAGGCTCACTTCCGACTAAAATATCAAGGGCACCCAAAGTTGAAATGTTTACCTTGAGAAACTGTTTTTATATGCCTGCGCAGTATGGCATTTAGCTTCCGAAGCCCTATTTAGGAAACTAAAACTGCTGTATTTAGCATAGAAAACCTTTAGTTGATTGAAAAGTCAAACAATTAACTTCCAAAATCCAATTTATGAGAATGAAACTTAATAACTTCCTAATCATTATTTACGAAACTGAAAATTGAATCATTTCACTTTCGAAGCTCATACAGTACAGTGAATATTGAACCCTTTCTGTTAAAAAGCCTATTTGGGAAAACAAAAATTGAGGGCTTTCTCTTCCAAACTCTAATCCAAAAGTTGAAAATTTAATCCTTTCATTTCCGAAAATCGTTTATTCAGTAGAGTGAAAATTCAACTCTTGCAATTACGAAAGGAGAATAAAAATAGAAGCCTTCAATTCAGAAACCAAATCATGCAGAGCAAATATTTAAGGCTGGTAAATTAAAATTGAGGACATTTTACTTCCGAAAGTCAATTCAGTAGCGTGAAATAGCAGTATTTCACTTTCATACTCTCTGCTTTTAAAATTCCAAACCCAATTCAGGAGACTGAAACTTGAAGTGTTTCACTTTCAAAACTCTATTTAATGGGCTACGTAAAGAATTTTCACTACACAAACGCTATTCAGGGTACTGAATAAAGAAGCTTTACACTTACCGAAGCCTATTCAGGAAACTGTTAGTAGAAATATTTTACTTTCAAAGCTATATTCAATACACTGCCTATTAAACCGGTTTAATTGCGATCCTCTCTAAAGGAAAATAAACATTGAGGAATTCAACTTCGAAATTCTAAGCAGAAGACAGATATTGAAGCTTTTTACTTTCTGAGCCCTATGCGGAAGACTGAAAATTAAATCTTTTTACGCCTCAAACTGTACTGTTAGGATTAAACATTAAATCCTTTCACTATCAAATCTCAAATTTAGAGAGTAAAAAACACTATTCAGGAGACTGAAAATTGTAGCCTTTTATTTCCTAAGACCTATCATGTGAATGGAAATTTAACCTTGTATACTGAAAATTGAGTTTTTTACTTCCGAAATTCTTTTCAACAGAATAAATATTAAAACCTTTTAATTCTGAACCTATAATGAAGCGAGTCATAATTGTAGCTTTTCTAGTCCAAAGCGATATTGATGAAACTTTAAATTGAATGTTTTCAACTACAAAACTCTATCTTAGAGAAAAAAATTTAAAGAATTGTAGATTATGAATTTAAGCCTTTCGCTTCCAAAACTCAAATAATAAGGCCCCTGCAGCCGAAGATGAAGCCTGGTCGTCTTGACTCCTCTCCTGCCACCAGGGGTATTCTCCCCTTGGTCAAGTTACGGGTCTGAAATGAGCACGCCTTCTTACTCATTTAAATCTGGAGCAGGTTTGATGTCCTCAGCAAACCGACCCTGACCAATGTCGGAGACCGCCCTGAGGACATCCGCCATCATCGACCTCCATGGACTTCCCTAAGCTATGCTAGGAAAATGAAGGCCTTTCTATATTGAAGCTTGGGAGACTGAAAATTCAAACTTTTTATTCCAGCACATTATAATAAGTGACTATATATTTAGGGTTTCACATTTGAAACTCTAGTAAAGTTACTGCAAGTTAAAGCCTTTCACTTCCGCAGCTATATTCAAAAGGGTGTAAATTGAAGGCTTTCACCTACAAAAGACTATCATGCAGATGAATAAATTAAAGCTATACAGATACCAGGCAATGGCTTGAGCGTGCACTTCGCTACTAAGATTAAAATTTAAAATCTAATAAAAAGCAGCCATTGTTAAATTTTTGGAAATTCTCTGAACTTCGCCAATTATAATCATTTTAAAAAGGAACTCTAAACTTAATTTTCCCCCTTCTAAAATATCACGTTGCTAAAATATAGTTATAGAAGATATATAAAAATAAATTCTTTGGGTTGTAAAAAATTTACAAAATTTCGATACTTATATTTATTTCTGAACTTGATCATTTTATTTTGGGATATTTTTTAAAAGAATTATTAGAAATAACTTTGATAAAAAACATAATTCCTGACAAAACTAAGATGAAATTTTTATTCAAATACTCAAAAAAGTTCCCTTCGTAAATTATAGTTAGTGATGATGATGATAAATTTAAATCCTTTCAAATCCAAACTATATTTAAGAGAGTGAAACTTTAAGCTTTTCAATTTCAAAACTATTTTAAACAGCCCAAAATTAAAGCCTTTCTCTTTTAAAACTCTATTAAACAAACTAGTGTCAGATCAGCCCAAGTTTGATTCAAGAGATGTCTGTGAAATTGTGTTTTGTCTAATCTGCTTCCAGAATCCATCCATATTTGGACCCTATCTTCGAATTTGCAGGATTCGACACCAAATTATAATACATACTCAGCATTAAAAATGTATCTTCTATCTTCCTCTTCGTGACTAGAGTTTAGTTTATCTATTTTTCGACAAAGTACTTGTCCTTGTTTAGCTGTGCAAGTGAAAATAGAAGGAATAATATACACGCAGGCTGGTTGTCACTTCAATAGTATTCTCTAATCTTGACACTTCCCTGCGCGTGCTAGGTCATTCAGTAAATCAGTATTTTCTTACAATCCAACATCAAAGTCAGCTGGTCTTCAACGAGAGGTCTTGTTATCTTGTGTACCGTATGGAAATTTCTAAGTTCATTAGCTTCATGTTCAAAATGGATTGCCTTTTTCCATACCTGTCTAATATAGATGGTGTAACTATATCAACGTTGATTGCGGATAAATTTTAAAAAGTGTCCATGATGAATATAGTATCAATCAAATACACAATTATTTAAGCAGGTTATCTTTTTATTAGCAATCATATACTCAATTTTGGCACAGGCTGAATTGGATATTTTGTTCACTGACCAATCATTCTGGCAAAGGGAGAATACCTGAGGATAGAGATAGTATTACAGCACTGTTGCTTATTCCACATTCTATGAAGTAGCCAAATTTAACTTTCGGTCTCACCCAAAATCTTTGCCTTAACTCATCTCTTTGAAATCTGTCCTGTGCCATTGTTTTTTAACATATATTGCATTATTGAAAAAACACCCTAATCTTGCTTTGTCTTAATGAATCATTCGTATTTCATAAGAATTCTCGCAGTCAATCTCATATTGCTGGTGGCACTCAGTTCATTTTATAGTGATCTTGATAAAAGGATGTTGCAAGGTTATTTTCTTTGAGGAACTTCCTTTTTCACCGATGGGACAACAAAAGATTGACTATCTGATCAAGACTATCCAAACAGACGTGTTTACCCGTCGCTTCCCACTACTAAATATATTTAACAGTTCAATACCCTCATACCCTATTTTACATTTTAAATAGTGACTTTTTTCTTATATATTAGTTTCTAGTGACCTGATTAGTGGTTTTAAAGTGGTAATTACGTTCTCATACAGTGCTAAACACAGCTGAGTGTTTTAAAGTGGTCATTTAGTGTTTGAATGTGGTTAGTCAAATTTTAATACAGTGCTGAACACGAACGAGTCTTTTCAAGTGGTTATACTATAAATTAGTTAGTTACATTATAATACAGTGCTGATCACGGCCTTGTTTTGAAGTTGATAGTTTAATTTTCATAGCCTGCTGAACACAGCTGAGTTTATTTGCAGAGCTAAGTGTATCTTCTTGCATAGTTAATTGTATCTCATCTATTTTCCTTATTCTTTCTTTTACCTCGTTCAATATTTCATTGAATTAAGTTTGCTTCCATTGTTTCATCATTGACTGATCAGTTGAGTGTGCCTGGTTACTTTTGCGCTGCGCTTCTAATTTTATACAGTTTTGCAATCTTTTGCTGTTTACTCGGCATTCCAGCCTAAACTTTGCATCCCATTCCTCCTCTGTATCCTTATTGTAAACACAGACATACAACTTTGGTAATTCCTCTTGATAATCCATCAAAGCCTCCAGTTTCGTTAACCGTGTTAATAGCCTAATTTAGCTCACTAAATTAATTTAGCTTCAGCTGTGTGGATTAACGGATCATTCTCATCTCTCCTCTTGCGCCTCGTTAGGTGTAATTCTCTGCCGTCAATAAAGCGAACTTGTTCCGTCTGTAAAAGCGTTTATCTGGTTGCCCACTTCCTCGGAGAGAGTGAAAGTTCAGATGCTGCGAAATAAGAACAGCTTTGTAACTCAAAATTATGCCTCTGGAACTGGATATGAAGGTGTTGTGATTTGATGTGCGGTTCTTGAGGAGGCAGCTCGACACTTAGGAAGTTCATGGTAGATCTAAAGATGAACGGGCGGATGACCAGAGACCCACACGTATGGTTTATTCCGATACCCAGGTAACGCAAGGTGCAAATCCAGTAACTCGAGATAGCCTCCTTGCGCCGCTTTCATGAACCAGGGATGATGGATTCGTTACTGTTCGAGTAGGAGCCCCTCAAAGTCGTCCTAGAGAGAGAGTGCCGATAATCGTGACTAATAGATTCTTGGCTTTGGGTATCAAGCAAGATGATGAAACAGAAGTTCGACGTGTAGGTGATTCTATTAATAGGGGCAAACTTAAGGAATTCTGCGAGGGAAAGAAAACAAAACTGAAGAGGTACTGTTATCCTGGAGGATGAGTTGAGGATCTTGTCAATTCAATGGAAAATTTTACAATCGGAGATATATAAGATACAGCTTATATAATACATATCGTTACTGATGATGTTTTATTTACGACAGGGGAAGGAAACCTTTTCAAAGTGAGGGCCAGGTTAGACTTTTGGGAGAATGCCGCGGACTGGAGTGATAAACGAAATACCCAAAGTGACCATATATATACTAGATTATATTATTGAAGAATACAAACAGTGAAACGGCTGGTGCTGCTTGCCAAGAAGAAGCGTTTTCATCTCCAGCTAGATGGATGAGTTAGACAACAGAAGAATGTCATTGAGGTGGCCTTCCGAGAGGTTGGAGCGAAGGTGAGCCTTCCTGTACTTTATTTTGTAGAAGAGCTGTTCGCAACATTAGGTGCTATAAAACATGGCCACGATGCGTTGAACATGCCTAATATTTTTTGGATAATTGCTAGAAGGGGGAATGAGGTCACAGAAAAACGACAACCGAAAAAAGATGGCAGGCCAGTTGCTAGGACTTTGCGAGCCGGATGTTGCTCGCCCCTGATCTACAATGTCCGAGGAACTTCTAGCAGGGCACTTCGAACTGATGAGGCAACTGAAAGAAAGGAGTGGGAACGTAGAGTTTACAGGTATCCTTCCCAGAATAGGCGAATGTTTTTTTATGCATAAGCATCCTATATTAACAACTCTCTTAAAGTTCTTTGCTAGGAAGAGAGGGTACTTCATCCATTTTTAGGTAAATTTTTACGAACAAATAGAGCTATTCTGGCGCGACGGCCTTCATCTTAATGGGGTGGGCGCGAAAAGGCTGGGAAGAATAAGTAATAGTTCTCTTGAAAGTTTTAGACGAAAGGGCATCAAAAAGTAGACAACACATAGAGGAGAGTGTCTCACAACGCCGCAATATTAATGTACCCTTTAGAAAACAAATTTACATTCGTACTACTGTAAGCTCAACGAATTTAAAGGTTTAGTGCAAGTACGTAGATTTATTATTATAGCAATAACAGAATTATGGGCAGAGACATCCAGGGGAGTATATATATCTGCGAATTGGAACAACCAAGGTATAAATTAATTGTTAAACACTGTATATATAAAGGAGGTGGAGGACTACTACTGTACACCAAAAAACATATAAAGTTAACCAAAATTAAAATTGACTCTCCCCCCCAAATTTAAGGTAATATGCGCCAAAATAAAACCAAATGGTTTTACAATAAATATCTTTGTAGTGTAAATACCCCAACCACAAATAATTGCACTTTATTAATTGGGGATTTAAATTGTAGAAATTCTAACTATGAAACTTTAAATGTGAATGGGGAGGGGCAAAGGCTATTGAAGTTTTAGGAAAAAACTATTTAAAACAATTATTTAATGAACTAACCCAGGACAAGATATGAGAGAAGTAATTCTAACTAAAAACGTTAATCTTATCTCGTGTATTAGTATTGAGGAAGGTATAGGTTCCTGCGATCACAAATCGAGAGAGTTCGATATTAATATAAATCTTAACAAGCAAAATAATTATAAAAAGTGCCTAATTTTAAACGTACGCGCTTTAAAAACTTGAACTGCATGTTTGAAAAGATCAAGTAAGATCCAATGTTGCAAAAGGTTGATCAGTGATATTCCTTTTTCACCGATAATGTAGAGAAAATATCTGCAATTCATTTCGCGAAAAAACAAACGAAACGCCTCAGGTAAACCAAATTGCTGGAATCATGATATTGAAGTGAAATTGAAGGATAGAAACTATGCATACAAGCATCACAATCGTAATCCAGGCGAAGAAAATAAGCAAATTACGTAGCCCAAAAAGGGAATGTCAGAAGGAAATACGAAGCGCTAATAGAAAATATGAAACTCAACTTGCAAAAGAAAGTAAACATAACTCTAAGAAGTTATTCGATTATGTATCACATATAAACCAGATATAGGAAATAATTGGAACTACAGTCACCGCAACGGAAGTCTGAACCCTCACTATTTTATGGTATTTTTATATTATTCACTTCCATTAGGTTGGGTCAATATAATTAAAACACTTTTGTTGATACTTTTAATATTTTATGATCTCTTTCCTGGCCATGATGACATTCTACATCCTTTTGGGCATACTTGCAACATGATTTTTGAAGTAACTCAATTCCGTGTTGGTGCACCACACTTTCTTGATGACCTCCTGAAGGTCCTGCACTAATGACACATTGGCCCCATTAACCTTGTATTTGATGACTTTTTATGCGTTTTTAATGGGTTGAGATCAGGAATGTTCCCAGGCCAGTCGAACACGTTGATGCGCTTTCTCTGTAGCAATTGCTTGATCAAATTAGCCTTGTGACAAGAAGCGGAACGTGCATAAAGATGTATGTTCCATGAAGTTCCATATGATAAAATAGATGACCTTCCAAAATTTCCTTGTAGAGCTGCGCATTCATGCTCACATTCTTGGGCAGGAAATATAAACCACCTCTCCCTAACTTAGCACTGAAACAACTCTAAACCATAGTCGAGGGACTGTGTTTTACAGTCCTCACTGTGTATTGGGGGCTGTACCTGTTTGATCTAACTGGCCTCCTCACCTTTACTCTGTGTGACCTTATAACCTGAAATGGGCTTTCATCTGCCACATGACATCTGACCAATGTTCCACTGTCCAGCCGTTGTGCTGCTTTACAAAATGAAGCCTCTTGTTCTTCATGCGGTCATTCAACAGCAGTTTGAGCGCAGCAGTACGGCTGGGGAGTTTCAACTCTTTCAGAAAACGATGCTGTACGGTCCGTTCCGAGATATTTTGGAGGAGTTTAGGGTAGATTTCCTTGAGTTGTCTGGCTGTTATCCTAAGGTTCTTTATAACAGCCTTCTTTAGCAAGCGATCTGTCCCCAGTGTAGTCTTTTTCTCTCGTCCCTGGCGCCTTTTATGGGGTTTGGGGAAGCTTACGGGCAGCAGAGAGGAGCGCCATTACGTTAGATTTTGCCCGCCCTGTTCGCAGTCATATTTTACTTATCTTAAATTTTTCTTCCCTCAAAGTGATAATACAGACCTTTTCCTCATTTGTGAGAGGTTTGGGACCCATGGTTGGAGTGCTAGTTAAAAAATATATGATCAGCCAAATATCTTCAAGAAACCAGCAAAATGAAAGTCACATCGCAAAAATTAGCGTTTCCTCACGACCAAGTCTGAGCGCGCACGGAATAATACAGCGGACACAATGACAATATATACCTAACAGACGTTACCAGAAACCACAACAAAACATTAATTAATTATAGCATTTTCCCCGCAACGATTATTGGACCTATATCAATGCATATAATATGACCAAAGGTCCAGGCTTCCGTTGCGGCGACTGTATAAAAAATCACAATATCGAAATAGTTTTGGGTACAGAAAAGGTGACCTTATCTGTTTTGCCTCAGTATTTATAAACAAAGACCAACATAATATACAACGAAGGCACAACGTGATAAAGTTTAACGAGCATAACCTTAAAACCGATATTGAGTTCTTCGAAGGAGAAATATATTTTTAAATCACTAAGTTAAATCCCAGTACATCGCCCTGTTCCTGATTTAACCTATCCAGCGCATTTAAAATAAATTGAAAACCTGTTAGTTGGTCCAGTAATGATATTTTGTAAAAGAATTATAGAATAAGGGGTCTTGCCATTAGATTTTAAGCTAGCGAATAAATCTGCTATTTTTAAGAAGGAAAAAGGAGAACTTCCGACTAATTATCGACCTATAAGATTAACATCCAACCTAGGTAAATTAATGACATCCGTCATTTGCAATGTTGAACATGGCTTTACACAGAAACGCTCATGGTTTAACTAATCTTTTAGAATTTTGTGACAGCATGATTAAAAGCTATTACGAAAGTTGATCTTTAGAGATAATTTACTTAGACTACCCTAAGGTATTCGCCAGCTTTTTACTTATTTAATTAGGACAAACCTCCTACAATCCCTTAGAGTGGTTACTAAGTAGTTGTAAGCAGAGAGTAGTTTTCATTTTAAACTGTAACTTTTTGAAGTGGAAAAATTTAACTAGTAGCGTGCCCCAGGGGTCTGTGTTGGGACCATTGTTGTTCCTTAATTATGTAAACGATATGGACACTGGCCTACTTCATCGATTATTCAAAGTTGCAGACTAGAGGAAAATTAGAGATAAAATTTTAACTGAGACCTAAAGTAAATTAATTCAGCATGATTTACGAGTAGATACAATCTTTGAATGGTTTAATAAATGGAACATGAAAATCGATTTAGACAAGTGTAAAGTTCTGCACGTACGTAGAAATCATTCAAGTTGAACTATGAAATGAGTGCTAAAAATCTTTTCTCTGTGGACGAAGAAAATGATTTAGGGGTCCCGGTTTCAATGGATCTTAAGTTTACAAACAGTGTGCGAAGTAAAAAAGAAAACAAACCAAATCCTTTGATTTATTGCGAGAAATTTTCACTACAAACACCAAGATATAATATTATCTCTATATAAAAGTTTAGTAAGGCCACACCTTATACATACACACGAAAATGTATAAAATGGAAAGAATTCAACCACGAGCAACTAAACTGATCCCCTTGATTAAAATAAGTCGTATATCGAAAGATTAAATATATTAGCACTACCGACTATGGATACCTGGCGATTGTGAAGTGAACTATCGAAGTATTCCAAATTTTACATAAACTTGAAAACGTAAAGTATGAAAAAAATATTAAGTACGACCATGGTATCACACGTAACAACGGATATGAACTGAAAGGACAGAGGTTTGAAACAAAAATAGCTAAAAATAATTTCCCCTGTATAATTATTGATAAATGTAACGCACTCCCCGTGGAGGTAGCGAATCCTAGTAGTGTGAATAGTTTTAAAAACAAAAATTACAGTTATACTACGAATAATGATATTGTTGAAATTCAGAGCCCTGTTGTGGATTGAATGGCCTTTGAGTAGACTAAGTAGTCCTTACTGGCTCCCTGTAACTATGTAACTAAATTGTTTTGCACCATTCTAAATGTGAATTATCCTTACACGAATCATCTATGTTGGTACTTCTTCTCGAATAGAAGTATTAAATGTTGTAAACTTCTACGTTGTGATGTTTAATAGCTTCTAATTGATCCCTTCATTGACTCTTTTATTTGGATCCGTGCCAGTAGGAAAGTCTGGCTTTGGTTTCTCCTACAGCAAAAACGAAAGAGGAAGTTGGGGGAGAAGGAGTTCAAAGTGAGTTCAGTAAAAGAAATGTTCAGATATATATATAGAATGTTTAGAGATGAATAGGTCACGTTCAGACAAATGAATGAGTTCTGGCCTATATTTTTCAGTGGAGTATTGCATTTTCTCTTATTTTGCTCTGAGTCCACGAATATTCCACTGCAAAAAACAAGTTGGGGACAGAGGCTATTTTACTTTGTTAATCTTTTGATGTCTACCACTCAGCTATTACGAAGATGTTGGCAGGACATTGAATTTTTCTTCTCAATGTTTTGTTCTAGAGTGGTTCTGTAATTGTTCTTTGCTGGTAAATTAGCTCTTTGAAAGAAAACATTGGTGCATTTTCATATTACATTGTACTTTAGGTTTGGTGCCATAAGAGTCATGTGATAATAGTTTTTTCGATTGACTTTCTGCAGCTAGAAATTTCCTCTCGTTTTATGATTTGTTTGGTGGAATGGGTGTTATTATGGGTGTGATTGGGTTCGAATAAACGGTTTGAGGATCTATGGTGGTGTTGTGTGTTACTTAGCTAGTTTAGTCGTGGTAACTTTCTTTCTCAATCTAGTTGCAACTTCATTGATAAATATTTAGATATTGATAGCTTTCGTACGGGAGCAGTGGAGATTTTAATGTAGCAAGATTTATTTGAAGAAAATCGTAGCATTTTTACCCTACATATTCAATTTTATGATCGTGAAACATCTACACTGCTATAATTATTATTCTAAACTGTACTTGCTTGTGTCTCTGTGCATTTTGTTGACGGCTTAGAGTTATGTAATGTGAGTAGAGTGGCTTTTACCAAGTTTTGTTCAACTTGCATTCGGATAAGTGATTGTGGTGTTGATTTTGAACTGTATTCGGTTTTTGTCGTAGGAAGACATTAAATTACATCAATACCATATTATATCTATGGAGGAGGGACCAATAACTTACAGGCGAATCGAAAAAGGGACGAAACACCACTAGATTAGACAGGCTGAGTAGCAAGAAAGAGTGCAACGAAGTCAGGTAAATTATGGGCAATGGCAAAGCTCAAGGTTATGTAAAGAGTCATGTACACAAATATAATTTTATTTAAATAAAAATAATGAGAGAATTGATGGACAAAAATTACTTCGGATAAATTAATGGGCAAAATTACACTGGTAAACGAGAAGAGGGGGGATTGTAGTATTAAATCAGTCTAAGAAGTTAAAATTAATGTGTTACGTGAGGAGACTATTAAAAAGTAACGCAAATGGATTACTGAGGGGGAGAAGAGGGGTTGGCTTACGGAAAATTCAGGGTGAGACGACAGGATAAGGCTTCAGAGATGTCTTCTGCAGGTTAGGCGAGGGAGCTCCAAAACTTGTGAGCGGGAACTTAAAGTGATGACGGTTCTCCCAAAAAGGGGGGGACAGTAACGTCTGATCCAGGGGAGAGTATTTGGGCCACCCGAAAACGAGGGGCGAACGGGGAGCGCTGAAGCAGGAGTTGATGGGTGAAGTCGGAAATATCGTTCGGTAGCGATAGTTAAATGGAATTACTTCACTGGCTGGGGCTAATTCCAACACACAAATAGTTCAGCTGTCACTTTGCTTTGTTGTTAGCACCTGACTTGGAACTAGGGGAATTCTTCTTGGGTCCGGGCGAGACTTTTCAACTCTGTCCTTGTCTCATGGGAAGCGAGTAATATATATGTCTGAGGCTCTCCCCGCGAGAGGGGGGGGGGTTTGGTGGGAAACAGCTCTACTCTCGAATGGCCTCGAATCTTCTTGCCGAGACTAGTCTAGCCCGTGTAAAGGTAAATCGTGGTGGACGTGGTTTGAGGCTACTGGTTTTGAAAGGGGAGGGAGGGGGGGTAGGCTTACCAATTTAAGCCTAACAGAACCTTCTTGGGTCCGGGCGAGACTTTTCAACTCTGTCCTTGTCTCATGGGAAGCGAGTAATATATATGTCTGAGGCTCTCCTCGCGAGAGGGGGGGGTTTGGTGGGAAACAGCTCTACTCTCGAATGGCCTCGAATCTTCTTGCCGAGACTAGTCTAGCCCGTGTAAAGGTAAATCGTGGTGGACGTGGTTTGAGGCTACTGGTTTTGAAAGGGGAGGGAGGGGGGGTAGGCTTACCAATTTAAGCCTAACAGAACCTTCTACAGCGCAAGGAAGTTTCCTGCTGGACAAGAAATTCTACGCGGAATTCCCTCACAGCTCTATATATTTAAGTTAAGCGAAATCAGTACATTTTGGAAACAGAGGTTTTTCTCTCCACTACAGTGACGTAAATGTAAACGCAATTTGCTTACTCTGTAGAGGTAGACTTATGTGCTTGGTTGAAACTGTCTAATAAGATTCCTACCTATGTCATAATATCTGCACCACTGGACGCTACCTTATTTCAAGTCCTACCATGCGCATCCCCATTTCTTGCTGTATATATAAATCTGTATGTTTCTAAAGGAATTGCCAGCTTTTATTTCATTTGTTAAAGGCGCCACCATGCCCCACCAAGGAAGAAAAAACTCCAAAAAGAGAGAATTGCCCAACAGATGAGCGGGGTAAAGCTAACTATTCAACCTAGTCGCACTAGCCTCGCGAAAGCCTCCATAAAAGAGATATGAACAATTCATGTAAATATATGACAATTTCCGAAGGCATACCTTACCAGGTCTGAACAAAACTGCCTACATAAAAAAAATTACAGAGGTGCAAAACATGCCACCTACATTGAATGACGAGATAGTCCATTTGCTACACAATTATTGATTGATATATAGTTTTATTTACAAAAATGCCACAGTGAACTATTGGCCCTCAAGAGCTTAAAAAAAATACAATTAGAGCTATCACCAATATACTCTAAAACACACTGCACAGCAGTAACTATTCCTATTTTAATATGAGTGTTAAAAGATTTAAATTTAAGTATAAAATAATAAAGAGATAATCAATAGACAATTCATTGATTAATTATTTTCTTAACATTTAACAAATCCGAAATTCAATAATGCCCAGACATGCCTGGTACGTGAGTTTCGTTGCACCAGTGTGTAGTTGTCGTTTAAAGCACTGAAAAGGAGAGTAGAAGGAAACAAAAGTTATTTATCTCTGGCTCCACAATATTAAGAGAGAAAAGTAAAAAAATGGAAGATTACGAACATAAAAATCACATCATTAGGCGATATAAATATGCAATATGTACAGACTTCTCAACAAGTTAAAATATTTCAAGGAATAATTAAAATAAAAGACTATTTGGTAAAAAAAAAATTAAGGTTTGAAAAGACATTGGATGAGATTGTGTTAAGGTAATCCTTATCTGGCTAAAGAAAGCACAGCTTAAAATACAGGAATCATAATACATTTAGATGTTGTAATCACAGGAAGTAAATTCACTTTCAAACATTTCTTCTTCATATAAAAGAGCTTATTCACTGAAAATTTCAATAAACTCTTTAGTATTTCTCGTGTATATGTTTAACCTGATATCTTGCTTTACAAAATCTATTTTGATATGTTTGAGAGACGTGATTAAAAAATAATGTTTAAAGTTAACTGAATCTGATTAGAACGAAGGTTAGAAAGTCAATTTTTGTTGTGGGAGAACATTTGGTGCCTAATTCCTTTTTTAATGTTTTAGTGCATGTAAATAATAAAGGTATTAAAAAGGAAATAAAATAAACAACATAGATTTTTAAAATCTGAAAAGCATCTGGGATAAAATTATTGATAGCTAAAGTATATTATCAATCAAATTGGAAGATAAAGGTATATTCGTGGACTACATAAAAAATTCAAAACAGAACTATTCCCACAAAAGCTGATCCCCTGTTTCTTCGATAAATTCCTCAAAGATTATACTATTTAAATAGATAAATATTAATAAGAAGTGTAGAAAGACGTTTTCTTTTTATTTAATTGGTTATGAGTGAATTACTTATTTAATGACAGCCTTTTTTTTAGGCATAGAGTTTAATTTTATGTTCAATGACAATATGATATTAAGGATATTTATGGCATCCACTCATCTCCTCCCTTCTAACCTCCTCTTTGCTCTTATTTTCGTCTTTATCTGACCTCTACCAAAATGTAAGTGTCATTATATGTACATTATTTTTCACGTTCAAACGCGTGTATGTTCCAACAGAATTTATATCTCTATGGCCATAGCTATAAAATCGTCGCTGTTCTTATTTCAGATCACTGGCAATATTTTAAGACTTGGTCGATACAGGAGAAGTACTTACTTCCTCTTTATATATATATTTATTTAAAAAATGAGTCATTTTAATCCCATTAAGTTTGCATATTATTTTTTTTAACTCTTAATATGTTCCATCCTCTTAAGAAACTGTGTTTAGTTATTTATCCAATATTTCTTGCATTAAATCACCTCGGAGATATTTTATTTTATTACCATCTCTTTCAAGGTCGATTCTTGCTTTCTGAATCTAAGGAGATGCTTTTTATCATCAAGCCGATAACTGTGTTTAGTTATTTATCCAATATTTCTTGCATTAAATCGCCTCGGAGATATTTTATTTTATTACCATCTCTTTCAAGGTCGATTCTTGCTTTCTGAATCTAAGGAGATGCTTTTTATCATCAAGCCGATAATTATCTAAAAACCCAGATCTATTAAAATTGCAGAAATTTATTTCAATTTACTAGTACAAAGTCTTTGCTAAATGGTTGAGAAAAAGAGGTATTAAGTCTAGTTATTTAGTGTTGTGTTTATGAATTCTTGTACATAGTTAATTAATGAGTCCTTTGCTGCATTGTGCATAGCCTCTATGTTTCGCATGAGAATTAGCGTCTAGTTGAAGGTATTCAAAATGTTTTTTTCTTTTTGTACTACACTCAAATTGCTAGTTTGGAAGGCAAAAAATACATTTTATGAATACATGCTTCTTTCGTCCAGAATACCAAAAGTAAATAACTATATCAAGTTTAAAACTATTTCACACAAATTCGAAGGCCCGCCCAAAGAATTAAGTGTCAGTTGGATAATTAAAATAGAGTCAAGACATTTTGCTGTCGCTCATAAGTTAAATAGAAAATAGACGTCTATGGTAATAAGGGAAAGTTTTGCGGAATGATCCTTCTATATCAGTATCAATGGGGCTTAAATTTCAGGATAATGTAGTACTTAACATAAAATATGATTTTATTAAGCATAGAAATGCGCAAAAGTCACATATGTAATAAAACAGTAAATCTTTACTTGATAGAAGTTGAATTAAAAGAGTTGGACTGGCATAGAGTCTAATAATAAGATACCTCCTTTGATTTCCAGCTTCTTTATTGTCCAAAGAGAAGACTTTAAAACAAGATATACTTATATGTCTCCTAAAAATACTTTAAAATATAGAAGGGATAAACCTCGGACTAAGCAATTTTTAAAATTAAGATAAGATCGAAAAAGCGACTAAAAGACAGCCATTTATTAAGCCCCAAATCTCTCGAACTACAAAGAAAGATAAATAAGAGAAGTTTATGCCTCTAAATATAGATACGAAAAAGAAGAGCGGAAAGGTCGCGCGAAATAAAAATACTTTCTTTATATACGATTGAACAAAAGGTACAGAGTAGGCTCAAATGCTGAACGATTAGTCTAAATGATATCAAAAGAACATGATTTTAAATAATTATCTTGCTTCGGTTTTTAACAAAGATATTTCGAATTCAAATAGTTATTATCCCAAAGTAAACTCTTATAACAGTTTAGCGGAAGAATAATTTAATGCATAACTGGTACTGTGTATAGAAAAAGTACTATTACACTCGTTAGAACGCTCTCAACAAAGCACAAATTAAAGTTTTGATGCAGACAGGTTTTTATTGTTTTAAGATATAAATATGTGTTTAAATTGTAATACCCAATCAATATGTCGCCCTTGGTTTCGAGTTCCCTTTCCAGGCGAGAACTGAAGGGCGCGCAAAAGTTAAGGACGAATTCCTTACTCATGCTGGCTGACACGCGGTTGACGGAGGAGTTCATCTCGTCAACGCTGCTGTGGCAGACCTTGTAAGCCTCGCACACTTTTAGTCTGGTGGGCCGAGGCACCGTCCTGCTGAAAGACGTATGGAGTTCACCTTCTTCGTCAGCTTTTGCATTTAGTAAAAGAAGTTCCAGACTAAAATGTCATTCTTATCGTCCACGACGAGCATGTACCCGGCAGCGAACCGCATCGGCGGCATCTTCTCGCCATTGGAAGCTCTAGACACAATGCAAACTTCTAAGAATCCAGCCTTAAGTTAATCCCGTGGTGGTTGTGCTTTTTGATGAACGGTTCAACCTTCGCAAGGTTTTTTCACCATGAAAAGTGAGAGTTCAATTTTCATAAATCGTTGATAATGCCTTTGTAGCTTTCCCTCGTATTTCCCGATACCTTTATTTCATTTATTACATTTTGAAATGCATCCATTTCATCTTGGATCTCTTGGGTCCATCTAGGTGCAGGTATGGCTCTGTATTCTATTATTGGGATGAGTGAACTGTCCGCCTCTCTGATTTTACTGGTAATTAACTCTAGTTGGTCATCTATTTCCTCTTTACTTTGGTTGTTAAGGGATCCAGTTTCTATTGTGTTTAAGTATTGTTTGTATCCATTTCAGTTTGTTTTACTGGTTGCTTTTCTGCGAGATATTTTTATTTGGATGGGCGAAGTTGAGATGGTGGTAAGTATGCTTAAATGATCGGAGGGAATTGCGGGGCCTGGCTATGTGGGATGATTTAGATTGAAATTTTGATTAGTTAAAATAATATCTGGGGTAGTCGAGGCATGGGCTGTGAGATACGTAGGGAAGTCAGGTCCTTCTCTGTTTATTAGGCTTGTCTACGGAATAGCTTGATGAAATTGGGTATCGGTAAGTACGAGCGTGTAGGGGTTTGGTAGGCCCCGGCTATCACCAGGTTACCTGTTGTCATTTTTATTTTTTACAGCAAAAAATGATTCCTCTAGCTCTTTTATTTCTGTAAATTGTATACCTTTTGTAATGCCTAGTGCAACTCCGTCATATCTTGACTGTGAGTAGTTGGTTGTTAATAATTTATAGTTGGGGATTTTTATTGTTTCGGTATCTGTGGATATGCCATGTTCTGTTAGGATTATTAGGTCTGGATCTTTCTTTCTTACTATGTTCGAGTAGATTAAGCGTTTTTTCTTCCGGCCGTTAACATTCAAGGTGTATATTTTAAGGTTACGCTGATACGTGTCCATTGTTGTTTATATTTGCTTGTGTTCTCTACGTGACTTTGTTTTTTCTGGTCTGCCTGGTGATCGAGTGCGCCTATTTATTTTTGTTTTAAATCCACCGCATAAGATGTTGCTGCATGATTCTAGGGCGATGAATAACATGCCCTGTTTCAGTTCGTTGCGAACTTCCTTTTCGTCGGCATCCGCTTTATATTCCCATTTAAATTTTTCCTTGACTAGTCCGTCGACTATTTCCTTCTGCTTACATTGCTTTAGAATGGGAAGAGTATAAGATCCATAAATTTTTATGTTGAAGTGTTGAGTGTTTATTTTTGATTTTATATTTTTCTCAGGTGGCTTTTGTACTTTCTTCTTCTGATTCTATTTTCAGTTTACTTTTGTCTTCTTCTTCTTCTACTTGGCTAGTAGTGTCTTTTAGAGTCATATTCCTTTTTGTACAACTCATTCGAGGGTGGGTTCTCCGGGAACCACATTTTTTTTAGTCAGTTTTTCTCAAGCATGGTGTTGAGTTCATTTGCATATGAACCTGGGCTTGCCATGTTGACAAAGTGTGCATGCAGTATGCACGTAAGTCGGGGCCTCATGATGCCCTCGATATTGACCATTGTGGCCTGTGCGGTGGATGCAGAGATACTTCCGTTAGATGTTGCTGCAGCGTAGGTAGTATTTTTCTTCTCTCTTTCTCTGTGTTAATTTCAGCTTTCTTCTTCCGAATTAGTTGCTTTTTGACTGGGCATAACATGGCCAGAGTTCTATGTCCATTTCTAAGGCCTAAGCATTTTTCCTCTGTGCTTCTGTACTGATTCCACCTATCTTCCTGGCTTGAGCATTCAGAGCAAGCTTTAGCTTTGAAGGTACATTCCTTGATTGGGTGCTTGTCTAGCGCGTAGCAAGTGAAGCACACTTGTACTGAGACGAATGATTCCGTTTCTATCTGGCCGGGGAAGATTTTGGTGTAAAATGCTAGAATTCTTTGCTCGCTGGCTTTCTTTGCGATCTCTGTCGATTGGAAGATCACTTTAAAGACGTGGCTATGATTCTCTCCATTCTGGTCCTTGAATTTTATTGCGTTTCCACCTTTGCCCATTCTTGCTCTCTTTCTAGTTCTTCTTTCATCTCTTGGGCTGTATGTTTACCTTCCAATGGGTCAAGACACCGGCATATTACTGATCTCTTTGTTAGGACGCCAGGCGGCGTCCGGAGTGCTAGTCCTATTTTGCCGAGTTTCTTGTAATTATTTAAAGACTGATTCATTTTATATAGTATTTCTACGCGAACATAAGTATTACAAAAATTGGCCAATCATGGTGCGTAAAATTTTTAAAAAGAAACTAAGCGCTACAAGAAACATAAAATTGGAAGGCTCAAATTGTCTGACTATTTGCCGACATTGATGGGCTCCTACCGTTTCCTCCTGTGCAAAACGCTTTGCCTAAGCTGATCATGCCTTCTTGCTTTGTATATTAGCAGAGATGCAGTGTTCTGGATACGTTGGAGTCTTTTCATTGAGGATTTATTAGCCACTTTGGAGACCACTGCGGGGTAGATTACCATAGCCCGGACATACATCATATATATTTTTTTGATATTGGCCGAGCTAAGATCTCTAAACCTGTAGAGCTTGGAGATAACTCTCCTTGTCAGGTCCTGCCTCTCCGTGTGATATCTCGAGTATGTATGTTCGGGGATTTTAAGGCCACGCACGGTGCTTTCGGTGGAGTAGCCATATCTCCTCCCATCTATGATGATGGGCTATGTCAACTCGCGGTTCAAGGAGACAATTTTGAATTTGTCCCTGATGGTCCTGATTTTTCATCGTGTCGTAGAATGGACTCACGGCAATATACCATATATAACTATTCGTTGAGGGAACTATTCAATTATATTTCGAGTGCGTGGGTATCTGGTTGACCGAAGTTATTTATTTTCAATATGCTTAAGAAGTGGAACTGAGCTCAAGAATAATAATATGGCTATCATTAATAAAATAGAGTTTAATTAATTAAACTATCAACAACACTCAAAACGGAAAATGTTTACATAAACAGAGAATGGAAAGGGTCGTGGGAATATCTGGCTAATCTGAGGATTAAGATTTGGGAGAGATTTAAAAAGGTAAACAAATAAAAATTAAAGAAATGGGGTGGTTCGCTAAACCATTTAAAGCACAGTGCAGGGTTGACGAAAAGGTTAAATACTCAAAGGTAATGTTCAGCTTACGTAATTACAATTTAATGTGCAGAGGAAGGTGACGCGAAGGAATCTTCGGTCCGCTGGTGAGTTCCAGCCGAAGGGTGGGGGATTAAATGATCCTGACGTGACGTCTTGGGAATGAGAACCGTTTCTTGACGAACGGGCTTGAAGAACAATGGCTGTTCTAACGTTGTTTTCTCATTAAAAACAGAGGGGGTGAGAACCGTCTCTTGTCTACAGGCTCAAAGAACAATGTCTATTTTTAACGTTGGTCTCTTCTGAACAACAGAACGGGGTGGGGGAGAACCGTTTCTTGTCAACGGGATCAAAGAACAATGGCTGTTCTAACGTTGTTCTCTTTCTAAACAACAGGGGGGGCCTTGTGGACTTGGCGTCTTGAAGGCTCGAACCTTGGCACTCAAGGGATATTGTCCTCTTCTGGACAATGATGGTGGATCTCTAGGTAGAGGGCCCTGGTGCACAAGGTAAGACCGAATCGGCGTGATGTCTCGAGAAGATAATCTGGATCTGATCTCTTCGAGGAAGCTTTGATATAAATACCCGGAGCCATTCCCTTGGCGTAGGGGACAATGGAGTGGGGGCTTCGAGGGAATGCCCAGCCGCACCTGAGCACATACCTTATTTGCCCATAAGCTTAACTCAACCTGGCGAGATCGGTGCATGGGGCGAAACGGGGGGGGGGAGGAACCTCATTGGTTAAATATTGACTCAGATGGCGAAAAGGCGTCCGGCTTCAAGGCAAAGATGCACGTGGGTAGCAACGTGTTTCTAAACAATACATGATAGCGGTTGAAATTAAGCGGTCTCAGACCGTTCTATCACACATCTTCTCTCGAATTGGCTGATGTTGTTGATTTCAGCTTTCGTGCGAGCCGCCTGCGCCCTTGCTTTCCTCTCCGGGCACGGAACAATTTGAGTGACGTCATCTGCGAATTGCAGATACATCGTGTCCATGTGCACCGGGGTTGGGAGGTCGATGGTGAAGACCAAGTAAAGCAGAGGACTCAGGCAGCTTCCCTTAGGAACGCCCGCCTTTAATTCGAATTTTGGGATTCTGTGCCCTTCAATCATGAGACACGCTCTTCTGTCTATGATGAAGTCATAGAGGATATTTTCCAAGATTGGGTCTAGCTGAAGGTTCAGGATCTTGTATTGAAGTCCTTTCAGCCAGAATTATCAAAGGCCTTTTGCACGCCCCTCAACACAATGTCTACATAGAACCTGTTCGGTTTGGTGTATGCTACATTCTCAGTTAGGAGCGCCAGGGCGGTGTCTGTGCCTTTTTTTTGTGGAACCCATGAAGTTGTGGGTTGTTTGCTCCTAACTCGCTCAATTGAGTTTATAGCCTATTCGCTAAAATCTTTTCAAAGATTTTACCCTGTATCTCAACAAGAGAGATTGGGTGATAGTTTGCCACCTAGTCTGGGGGCTTGTTCCTCTTTGGAATAAAGATGATCTTGGCCATCTTGTATCCATCAGGGAAGTAGCCTGTATTCAGGGCGGCGTTCATTGTGTTCGCCAATCCTTGAATAATTTGCCTTGGGGCATTTACGAGGTTGTTATTCGTAATCCCAGACCAGCCTGGAGCCCTCTGTTTGAAGGACCTTATGATGTTCAAGGTCTCTTTGACAGTTGTTGGGCGTCCGTGGTCAACCATCACTCTTTCGTGAGATACTTGCGAATGAGTGTGGGTTCTATGTATCATTGTGCCGAGGTCATAGAGCAGTTGGTCTTCGAAGTCCTGGTCAAAGTCGTCGTTCTCCTCAGGTAATATAGCGAAAATCTCTTGCCAGTGTGATATAAATCTTCTTTCGGGAGACACTGGGTCCTCTATGATGTCGTTTCCTTCTTTAATTTTGGTTCTGAGTCTGGGAGGCAATCCCTTAATTCTTCGGATGTTATTCCAAAATTTTACAGGATTCCTCTCCCTGACCAGTCTTCCAATGATATCATTCCATATTGTTCTTTGTTTTTCTGCTATGATGTCTTTCAGTTCCACGCCTTGATGCCTCATTCTGGCCATACATTCCTTATTGGTTCCTATCCTGCAGATCTTATCTTAGATTTCTCTATGTTCTCGAGCGATTTCTCTCATCTCGTCCGTCCACTCGGGTTGTGGGAGCATTTTAGAGGAGATTCTGGGAACACATCTCTCGTCGGCTTGAATGAGGAGATCTGTGATCTTGTTAATCTCCTCATAAATATCTTCGAGATCAGCGTCTCCCAAATCAGTTGGTTGGTATGTACCTACTATCTCTCTATATAGCTCCTAGTCAGCTTACGCGTAACTTTTCCTAAGTGGAACGGGCTTGAGTATTGGTGCAATCGAGATAGTGGTAAAAATCGGGATATGATCGCTTTGTACCACTGGTCCGGGCTCATTGGCGATGTTGAAGGGGAAGTTTTTAGATGTCAACACAATGTCCGCTTTTGTTGCCGAACGTTGTGTTAAGAAGGTCGGGAAATCTGGCCCCCTACTCAGGAGTCTGTCTCTTTCGACTAGCAGCTCCAGGTTTCTTCCCCTTTGGTCGGTGCTTCCGTAGCCTGATGCACGGCATCTGGCATTAAGAACACCGCCAAGCAATGTCAGTTTCCCGCGCCAGAAGAGTTTGTAAAAATTAAGGATCGGCAGGTAATCTCGTCGCGAAGGTTCATAGGCCACCGCTACGGTCAGGTCTCCAACCAGGGTCGGTTTTGCTACTGCCACGAATGATTTATCTAGACTTGAACGTGTTTTGTATGCTTGGTTATGTTTATGACTGTGTAGTTGGGTATGTTGATGCTATGCTTGTTTGTGTTATCGCCGTGTTCAGTAATAAGGATTAGGTCGGGATCCACATTACGAAAAATGCTTCCGTAGGTAATGTGTTTCCCTACCCATCCATCAACGTTAATTGTCAGAATATTTAGTGTGTTGTTATTGGTTCTCGCTGCGTTAGTATTTCCCGTTTCGAATGCTTCTGAACTCTGCCTCGCTGTAAGAGAGGCAGGAGTCCCTATACAGCTTGAGTTTTGCCTACATGAGTGCTGCAACTAACAGCGCTTTACGGTCTGGAGAGTCGTAAGACCATTCAAGTAGCCCCGCTTTCACTCCTTCTATGATCTCCCCCATGTTATGGTCTTTTGGGAAGGAAGTTTCAGACGTTCTGAAGAACTTGATGTTCAGTTCCTTTCCATCGAATTCCTTGATTTTCTTCGGATTTCTGCTTCTTTTAGCAGGTTGTGAGATATCTCGCTCGTTCTTTGATGACGAAGCCGAATTTAGGGGATTTTCTTCAGCCTGCTTTATACGTTCAGCTGCTCTCTTCGCACTCTCTTCCCTTTTCTTCCTTGCTTCTAATCTTGGGTCTTTGTTTGATGAACTATGGGGGACTGACTTTTGTTCTGTTTTGTTGTTACTACCCTCTCTCTCTTCGGTTTCACGAGAGAAATGGGGCGCAGGTGCCTCTTTCTCTGCTCCAAACTGCACTTGTAAGACTTCCTCTGAAGGGGTTTCTCCGGGAACCACATCTCTGCCAAGCCATTATGTTTAAGCATGTTGTTAACTTCTCTAGCAAAGCAGCCTGGGTAGGTCAGGTTCTTTACATGCACATAGAGAATGCACGTAAGGATTTTTGTGTTTTTTTTTGTCATTTTTGTCCACCTTGATGAAGGTTATCGGAGCTTGGTTGTTTGGGTCGTTTGCTCAGGGGGTGGCTCTAGCCGCTTGGGCATAGGTGGTATTTGCCCTCCTAATACCTTCCGCCCTCTTGGTTTCCGTCTTTCTCCTAATAATTTGATTCTTTTGGGGGCAGGACATCGCCATAGCCCCATGTCTTTGGCTGCCGTTTGGGAACTTTTCTTCATTGGCCGGGCATTCGTGCCAGCCGTATTCCTTTATGCTGCATCTGGAACAAGTTGATTTATGTTCTATGCTGCCCTTCGTGGTTTGATGCTCCAGAGGATAGCAATTAAAGCAGATCTGCACGGGGGGGTACTCCTCGCGCTCGACCTGCTCACCACTAATATTGGCGTTAAAGCGAAGCAGACCTCTCTCTTTCGCCTTGGACGTTTCTTTCGTATCGGTACATACCACCTTAAATACATGGCAGTATTCCGAGTTTTCTCTCTTCTTTCTAAATTTGATGATTTTGGCCACTTTCGCCCTCTTTGGGTTCTTCTCAATTTCCTCCTTTATTTCATCTTTCGTGGGCTGGCCGACCAATGGGTCCAGCCTTCTGCACAAAAAGCTCCTGTGCGCTTGGATTTGAGGAGGCGTGGTCGGTTGGAGGTATATTTCTTTAAGGTGTTTTGTTCCTTCTTCGTTTGTCAGTGCTTCAATGTCTACCTCGCGCTCGCATACTCCGACATAACCAACTGGTGTGTCGATCAGCCTTAGTACTGCAACATTGAGCTTTCCGAACAGAGTTTTGTAGACTGTGCCCTTGTCCGGCTTCTCTTGGCCGCTTATACACCTAAGTGGGACCCTCGGGGCATCTTCGGTCGTCACTTTTTCTGGTGGGCTCTCCTTGAAGAGGGCAAACACTTTATCTTCTTGTATTTGGCCTTTTCTCTGTTTTGGGACTCACTATTATTTATTTATGGGTATTTGTAATTCTTTTTACTTGAAAAGATACGTTTTTTGCCTTTCGGGGAAAAGAGGGCCCACCCCTCGATAAACCGCCGCCTGACTGAAAAAAGAGATTTGCCTTTGGGTGGATGATGATGAAAGATGGATGAGATGAATCTTGGTGGGATCCTCTCGGGGGTGTGATTGTATTGCAGACTTATTGACAACGCCGCTCCCCCGAGGGTGTTCTAATCGCGCCAACTCGCCAACATACCATATAGACGGTTGAAGGTCTCTCTATGGTCCTGGAAGGGGCCTCCCTCCACCGTAATGGGCAGCGAAGGTTGCAGTCCATCCCTTGTCCGGAATATTTCTGACATAGTTCTCGACTAAAGGGCTAATCCCCAAACCAGCTTCCTCCAATGCCCCCAATTATGCCAATGCAACTGTTCGGCATAGTTGGCACGAAACATGAATGGCAAAGTTCTCTCACATCTGACGGCGGTTCACTCAGGGAGAGGGGCCGGGGACTTAAGCAGGCATCTGCTTAAGTGGGGCCGCTAAAAAGAAATGATGAATGTTAGTGGTGATGAAAAAAATGGGTAGTATTTCTATTTTGAAGTTTGCTGAGGCATTTGGGAAATTTTTTCCAAAACTTTCCCTCCTTTCCCGGTTCTTAGGTTGTTGTCGGATACTTGTGAAGCCTAGAATTCTTCGCCGTTAACTGGGCAAAAAGATCTGGTCCACTTTAACGAATGGTGTCATTCCAGAAATGCAGGGAACAGGCGGCAGGCTAAATATACCTGCAAGGCTACGGGCGAAAGCCTCACGCTGAAGCCGATTCCCGAGCACAAAATTTTTTTTTACACAGGAAGAAATTACACTAATATACACATTGAAATATCACAACACAACATACCAAAATCAATACAGAAAAACACAAAAATGAGAGTATCAAACATTACAAATAACACTAAAATAGCTTTACAAGGGAAATTGTCGGCAAGAAAGCTTTCTTCATTTGATTGAAGACGGCTTCGGGCATCAGAAATCTTTTGCGATTTTGGAGTCTCAAGATGATGGACGTATCCTGATTCAGTTTTTCACGGGTTAGAGTAGTGCCATGAGATTGGGCGTGTTTTTTAATCCCGCCATCTTTAAGGTGAGCGGTCAGTGACCTTTTCTTTTTTGTGTGCAATTTGTACCACTTTATCTGGAATCCTCTATATACATGGTGACAGCAAAAACCCTGGCTCCAAATTTCGATATGCCTTATTTCTTCATTTTCTGCAGAGATTGAATAAAACTTTGGTGCTAACTTTGATTTGTTTGAGGAAGAAAAGTCTTTGGACTTTTCTTCTTCATTGTAAAGCACGTGTTCGAGATGCCCTTCATTCAGCTCTGTGCATTTCTTGAGACGCAGCACAAAGATCCCCATGCGTCCTTACAAACCGAGCGACTAATGGTTCTGTCTGATCTCCTTCCTAATGGCTTCTTTGAGTTCTGTGATGGCCATGAGTCTCCCTGCGTACACTCTGTCTTTAAGGTAGCTCAAGAGAAAAAAAATTGCGTGGGGGCTAAGTTCTGGGCTGTGAGGTGCCCCCTCAAAATCAGTCTTGAGACTGATCACAAGGCCACGAAAGTTCTCTTTCAGCCAGTCTCGGAACCAGATTGAGGTGTGAGATCTTGCTCCATCTTGCTGGAACCAGAACTTCCCCATAACGGACAGTAACAGGGTCTACAGCTCCCTCTAAAAGGTTTTGAGTAACTCAAGATACCGCTCCTTGGTGACTGTCACTGTCGCACCAGAGTCCTTGAAGAAGAATGGTACGATGATGCCTTCCCCTGAGATTGCAGTCCATACTGTGCACTTAGGAGAGTGGAGGCGCTTGGTGGCGATCCGATTTGGTGTGGATGTCCCTCAGAAGACATTTGTCTTTAAGTTTATTTTTCCTTCAAGTTGGAAGTCGTAAATTAATAGCTAAAAGGGATATATATATATATATATATATATATATATATATATATATATATATATATATATATATATTAGGGTGGGTAAAAAAATATAAGTTTAAAATCTCTTACGGCACCCATGAAACATTGTGAGGAATAACAAGGAATAAAAGCGCAAAATGTTTCATGTGAATCTTTTAAGATTTAGAGGTCGCACACGGTAGTTGATTTTTAGAGACCATGCAAGTGTTAATTTTCCAACCTTATTTATTCACATCTATGTACTATAAATACAGAGAAACAAAACTATTTGCTCTGAAGTGAGGTGTAGAGCTATTCTAGGAACATTTCACGATACAGCAGTGTATATGGGAGGAATATTACTCTCATACTATACAAGGAACACTTAGGAACAGTGATAGTAATGGCACATTTCCTGGACTTTCTTCAAAATAAAAAGTAAAATGGCGAAATAACGATTAAAACGATTTGTATATTCTTCTGTAAGATCAGTTAGGGTTCAGATTCAGCCATCGGTGGCGCTCGACAGATTGTAGGAGAGTTTGCCGATTGCTTTCGTTCTTGGTGAGGATCTGAGAATAATTAGTGTTCAGTTTGATCGCCCATTCCGCTGCATCATTGGTCACTGCCAGATGGTGGACGGTCTCCTTCCTGTGGTTGTACGCCTCGTTTTCCTTCCAACTGAACATAAAAGATTAAGGAAACGAGGCATCCAACTTCAGTGCCGTGAAGAAGAAAAGTGACTGTTTGGTGACAAGGTCACTCAAAGTCACCGAAGAGGAATCTTGGGGCACTGTCGTCCATCGCTTCTTTTCGAGGTGCTTGTCAATGGCCAGCTTCTCTACCATATTGGTCTTCCCCTCGATCGTCACTTTGTCGCTGAAAAAGGCAAGGCAGACCAGTTCTGTTCCCACCTACCAAAACTGCAGCTTGTTGGTCTTCACCGTGGCATCCAAGATCTTTGAGTTGAGGTCTCTGTAGTTGTGGAGATCTTGGAAAAGAGTTAGATCGTTGAAAGGAGCGTCTGCGGCCAAGGTAGCCTCGAACCAGGCACGGGCGTAGATTAGGATAATGAACACACTTTTTTCCTAGAGGCTACGCAGCTCCCTCGGCGTGAGTTCGAACTCGTCCTTGAACATTGTGATATTAAGCGTGTGGATCGCCTTTGCCATCCATCTCGCGCAGTGGTAAGCTCCTGGTTTGCGAAAGGTGGTGGAAACCTTCCCCTTGATGGCCTTTGCCGTTAGTTCCGCGAAATCTTTATAATCGTCTCTTGTTGTTTCGGCCGCCTTGGCAAGAGCCTCAAGGGTCGTACTCTTCCATTCATCATGGTCAGCTAACCGAGGGTCGTTGATGATCGTAGCATTGGCATGTACATGAGTGGGCCACTTCTTGTGTAATCGTTTGAATAGTTAAACGACTGGGCCGGACGTAGCATCGCCGAAGGTAGCCTTGAACGCTGAGGCCAAGATGTGCTCCATAACGTAGTGCAGGCACGCCAAGTTCTACAACCGACCACCAACTTCTGTTCGAAGAGTGTGCAACAGCCCGCATGAACGCCTGTGTTTGAAGCGGTGTTGTCGAAGCAGAGACTCCCTACTCTGTGTTCGAATGTCCAGTGTCTGATGGTCTCCTCGACTTTGCTGGCCATTGCTTCTCCAGTACCGGATGGCAAGGCAGGGATACCAGGAGCTTGTCTCGTTCGAGTGACGGACTGATGACAACGCTGGCCAAACGATCGACATGACCTTGACTTTCTGAACCGGGTTAGAGTTTCCCTACCCAACGAAGGATGAGAACAGCTTCATGCTCCTGTACTTGGTTTCAATAATCCTTGACGGCAACTTCTGCTGTTTCTTTCCGCAACACTTTGCGGTGTCAGCCAATGGACGAGGTGGACGGACTCAGCATTCGCTGGTATGCAGCGATGGCAGAGAAGATGTGGTGGGCTCTGTGAGGGGTCAACTTGACGCCATCAGCCGCTGCTGCAAGCTCCTTCGTGATCTTGAGCCTTTTCGGAGGAGAAGCAGAAGCAGCGGTGCTTTCCCAAGCAGGAGAGTTAGTGGCGGACGAAGAAGTTGATGAAAAAGTTGTGATGGAACTCCCGCTCGCCAACTCATCCGTCTCTTCCCTCTCCGAGGTCTCCGACAAATCCTTCCCCTTCCCCCTTCTCTTAGCAGCCAACCGCTCATGTTTCCTAGACTCTTTTGTCACGCTGCCCTTGTCAAGATTACTCATGACCATTTTCCTCTGGCCCCTTTGGTTGTCGGGGAAATTCTTTTCCTTCTTCCTGAGGTGGATAATGGAAGAAGAAGTGGCAGGGGCTGCTATATCGAACAGTGACGACAAGTGGCCCTGGAGAAGGGCTTCAGAGACCTTGTTTCCCCACGGATTGACGTTTTGTCCTTCTTACGGACTTCGTACTTCCCGACGAAGGTTTCCAGTTTTTTCATAATTGATCGCAGAGGGACAATAGGAATTTGGGCACGTTCCTAAATTTGACGACTTCGGGGCTGGCAGCTCTCCGATTATCCATGCTGTTCGATCCATGACAGAAGAGTCGCCGCAGAACATGTTCCCCTGTCGAAATGACAATCTGGCTGAGGGCTTCTAGGAGCTGTCTGAACAAAAACAGCTCAGTCTGTTTCCGAGTTGAACTCGACATTTAGACCTGAGGACAAAACGAGGATGTTTTTAGCTTAGTTCTGGGTCTGATAGTATAAAGACAGAGCTATATAACAACAAAAACTAAGTCGGGGTATGCGGAAAGCGAGTTGACATCACCAAGAAGTATATCTAAAGGCATAGCGCCCCCAAAACAGTGTATGGTAGGCACGCTATGCTAAGATAAAGCAAAGGAAACTATCGATCACTGGGTGCGACCCCTCAAACATGCGTTGATTTTGAGGGAACTACGGATTTGGGAATTTCTCAAGAAGCCTCACAAAAAAAGTGACGAAAACAAAAAGTTCACTTTGAAATTTTAACTATATATCCGTGACCCACCTCAATATATATATATATATATATATATATATATATATATATATATATATATATATATATATAACGAAGGCATGGATTTTGGGGGTCAGGGAAGCTAAGAAATGATCTCTTAGGGACGAAATCTTGAAGGGACTCGTACTCTTGGGCGACTTTACAGCAATCTAACTAAAATTGGAGGTGTTTCTGGAGGTACACCCAAAATGGCAATAGTTCTGA
Organism: Ceratothoa steindachneri; assembly: GCA_963969495.1. NCBI lineage: Eukaryota > Metazoa > Arthropoda > Malacostraca > Isopoda > Cymothoidae > Ceratothoa > Ceratothoa steindachneri. The sequence goes on along the minus strand of OZ018327.1, from coordinate 150,653,425 downwards.
CCGCAGTTAATCTTTTCGTGACGGAAACGGGCACGATAAAAGTCTGGGATCACATTTACGGCAGATAAGAGTTTAGAATTGAGAGTAGAGTAGTTTACAATGTACTGTAATGGAAGTGAAATCTATGTCTGTCAACTGTGAGTTTAGGAGGAAGAGTAATTTGGCGACACCATCTAACCCGATTTCCCAATTGGTGATTTCAAAAATCTTCTCTACATAAATGCGTAAACACGGGTAATCTTGCTGACGGGATGTGGAGTTTCAAACCGGGAGTTAATTGGCATTGATTCCAATTGATTACGGCTTAATTCCGGGTCATGCTGCATTATTCTCTCATGTTCTCCAAGTTTTGCATCTCTAAATTCTTTTGCTCTTTACTCTTCAGCTTCTCTTAGTTTTTTTCTCTTCTCTTTCATTTCTCTTTTCTTCCTAAATATTAGTTAATAATTGTCGGCCCGACAGGCCCAAACACTCTCCTTGACTCTTTAAACGGGCAAACGAAGAAGACATCTTGTTGGCTTAATAGGGGGAACTTAACACGCGAGCATAGCGAAAATACTGGACAATATACGTAGAGCCTAACTTTTGCCCAAATTAAATATTCAAAAATTATCACACTAAAAGAACACTAAAACTCTTCATACACGGTTAGGTCAGGTTAATCTTTCTAATCCGGCTGAAAATTAACTCAAATATTCCGGTAAATGGAATACACAAACACAAGGAATGGGCCACAAATAATAATCTAAATTTTAAATAGTTAATAGATTAAAGTTCCACTGACTTAGAACTAACTTGAACGTACTTCGGCCAAAAATAGAAAAATACAGAAACTTCAATAATGAGACGGAATTACTAAACTCCAGGGGGATGTAAATCAACTAAAATGATTTCCTATGTAATAGGTCTCACACACTTGACACCAGTTTTTATAATATAGAGATAATATATATATATATATATTTATATATATATATATATATATATATATATATATATATAATATATGTCGTGGTACAACAACTCTATACCATGCACTACTCCTATATTATAATGATGGGTGACTTAATCACCTACTGCAACGCGAACCGTTGAAGGACTGTTCGCCGAGATCAACGACTGACTAGGAGCTCACACTTGAGGCCTTGGGTTTCAAATCCTTAATAATCAAACAGAGTGCATAAATGGTTGGCGAGATTTACTCGAATAGGTCGAAAGTATCGTTCAAGGTTAGTTAAAGATGAAACAAGTAAAATATGATTTTATTTACAGGTATCAAAATAATAATAATAATAGGCAAAGGGGAATTATTCAAATTGAAAGAGTCTCGTGAAAATTATTATGATAAGGGATTCTCGAATAGAATTAATTAATTAATGTAAGTATGATGAGGTCAAAAGGGAGAACTTGACAATACTAATAATGTTGGAGGTATAAGTCTTACAGGTCGATAACTTCGAGGAAGGTTCTTCTTGAAATGAGGTGAGTGGGGAACGATCCCATGAGGTAATTCGGGCACGATCCGAATGAGGCAGTTGGGGCACGATCGGAATGAACTTCCGATGAAGATAGCCAAATTTAAAAGTTGATGGTAAAAGGGGAATGTGGGAATTCTCATAATTCCACTGAGAGAGGAATTTTCTTTTCCTCAAAGGTAATCAATGGAGATTTTCTTCTGTTCGATTAAAGAAAGGGAGACTCTTGTGTACATTCAAAGTCTTGCCGTTCACAGAAGCTACCAATTGACTTAGGTAGAATCACGGCTGAAGAAGTTTTTCTTTCTGAAGAACACTCACGGGACGAGACAATAAGGACGGCTTTGAGGTGCGGGCTGGACTCGTCGAACTACAGAATAACCCGAGTATTTGTATGCAAAATTCTGGAGGGGAAGGGGTAGTTTGGAGATAAGAGCCACAAGCTAAAGACATCTTAATCCAGAGGCGGAGTTGATCTATCATTTAGCAGCAATGGGCAAGCCAGAGCGGCTTTTTCACACCTTGTCCCTGGGGTAAGGGAAGGCTTGGAACGAGTATGCAAGTTTAGGAAATATTTCCCCAACGTGCACAGTAGTCGAAAATTCGAGAATTTTCGGAAAGGAAATGACAGCTTCCATGGCGTGATACCATAGCACGTGGTCTCCAATAAATTTTCAGAGGTTGTTCTTTTACATTCTGTTTCATATGCTCTGTCTAAATGGCTTACTTAATTTATTACACCATTAGTTAGGAAAATTTCTCACTCACATGATACTAATGGCTACAACCTCATTTCGAAACTCAATGCCATTCAGTATTTTGACAATTTGGCCCTTTTTAATCTAGATGTTTGTTCATTATTTACTATATTTCCGGTTGTTGAATATCTTTCCAATTTTCTCAATGATAAATTTCAAAATATTGACCATTCTGAACCTGATACTACTTCAAAAGTTCCTACTAACTTATATATGAAGTTATTCGAAATAAGAACCTTCTTATTATCATTTACCTCCCTATTGCATGGTAGAGGTATATTTATTATGTCATTTGCTTGGGGTCTAGAACGTAGACTGGTTTTATTAAATATTTCATCTATCGCAAACCTCCTAATTCCAACTCTTATGTTCATTTTCATTCTTCACATAGTCACAAAGTTAAATGCTTTGTTTTTGTTTCTGTTTCTAGGGGCTATACGAGCTATGAGCCCTGAATATATGTATTTAGGATTCTCCAATATCTTTGAAATCGGCCAAAAATTGTGTTACTCGTATCCCTTTCTTTTGAATTGTCTTTCCTCTGCAAAAAATACGTTGTATAATACAGTTCCTACTCTTCCTGGTAATGCTAAAAGGATTCTAGTTTTACCCCTTTCTGCTTAATTCAAGAGAATCTTCGTCTTTTAAAAAACTTTAACATTTCTTTTGCTTTCAAATACGAGTCGACTATTAAGTATATACTGGTTCAAAAATTATAATCATATTGGTAAAGTTTATTCAGCCGAATGCTCTGTTTATCCAAGTAAATATTTTGGACAGACAGGAAAGCAATCATCTGTCCGTATTAATCAGCAAAAATACAATGTGAGGAGGGCTGAAAACAACTGCGTTATTTGTTCATACATATGTCTGAAAATGACAACTTAATTAATTTGTATTTCAGCCAAATTTATTTTTTGCTTAAATGACGCAACAAAAATTATTATTGAATGTTTATTTATAGGTCATTGTAAAAACTTTAACATATCCGGTGGCCTTTTTAAAATTGATTCTGTAATCCAAAAACTAATTCTTAAAAAAATTAGTTTGAATTATGTTCTTAGATTTGTCTGCAATATTCATAGGTATGGGTAACCAATTTATGAATTTTATTACTTCATTCGTTTTGAAATAACATTGCTTCTCTTGTCGTTCCTAATATTTTTTAGGCAATCTTCTTGCGCGCTAATCGTTTTATCCCCTTTCTCTTTCTGCTGTATCCCTTCTGCCTCTTCGTTTGCCCTTGCTACTTGCTTCTGATAAAACTTTATGTGAATTTACTCTCGCTCTCTTTCTTCCTGATTGGTGATTTCCTGTGTTATTGGCAGTATTTTATTTTTGACTGTTTTTTTTTAATATGTATATATATATATTTATATATATATATATATATATATATATATATATATATATATATATATATATTGTAAGAATATTACGATGTATAGGGGAGAATGGCAGGAGGAAGTAAAAATCCGGAAAATACACTGAAGACCTTTATTGAGGTTTCGCCTGTTGGCTTCTTCAGAATTGATCTAAACGAAGAATGCGAGATCGTTCTATATATCTGGAGCAGATTTATCCCGGGTCACTCTAAATCGACCCTCGTAGTCTTCTCTGGTTGGATTTGTCCAGCTTTAATCTTTCCGCTTCGTGTCTGATGAACAGTGCCGTTCCATTAAGCAGCCGAAAGAATCCGTCTTGGTTATTAGTTAATTTGTTGGAATCGATATATGCCAACCCTTTGTGAATAACTCTAATCCCATCCCAATTAGGCAAGTGACCGTATTTATCGATATGGTCCACGATGGCATTTGAAGTTCTATGAGCATGACGTCTCTTCTATGTTCACTAATACTGATTCTAATGTATCTACCCGATTCCTCCTCCCATTCTCACCTATATATATATATATATATATATATATATATATATATATATATATATATATATATATATATATATATATGTATATATATATATACACACATCCATATTATATTATTTTTAAATGCACTAGTCTTTGATAGCTTACTGATTAAAGTTCGAGAGTACTCGGAAACACCTTTTCCTTTTTTCTGCGGGACATTGCATTCATATATATATATATATAATAGGAATATGAAAACCCAGAAGATTACACTAATGATTTATTGGCTGGACGTTTCGGACCTTTGCTAGGATCATCTTCATCCTCTATATCGACTAATGAGAAAGGAAAGAAATATTAACGATAACACTTAAACAGTTAGAAATATGCATTATATAATGGCTAAAAAAACGGGCGAAGGCAAGCTAAATCAATAAAATTGACAATTATTTATATTAAAGTAAAACACAAATTACAATATATAGAATTAGTTGATACTATTCAGTCTAATTTTGAAAAATAATAGGAAGAAGTGAATTTTTAAAATAAACTGTCTTGAATATAAAAAATTAAAGGTAACTGGAATAAACAATAAAATAACATATTATATTTAATTATAAAAATACACGAAAACAAATGTGAACGAATTAAACAGAGGGACTAACAATTATCGTAAGAGTTGTGAAATCAACTAACTAAAGATAGAAAAACTACCAACGATATTTGTTCGGTTGGTCGTTTTGCTACTTAATGTATTGAAGTGTTTGTTTATTATAGTAAATAGTTTAATTGAGGAGGAGTAATTGTTTTGGTTTGCATTTATTTTATTGATGTACAGTGACTCTAAAATTTTTAATTCGAGAGAAGTTAAGGCTAAAGATACAATGGTAAATGAATAAGAATTAAGAGGAAAATGGTGAGACTTAGAGTGTAGCCTGTTTGAAGAGGATTTAGGTTTAGAAATGGGACTCACAGTCCTATGAATCACACCTAAGTGCTTTGAGATCCTGTCTTTGAGTTGTAAGCCATTTTGGACAACATAACGCCTGTGTTAGGTTGTACATGTATAATTGTAAACTATACAATATCGCAAGCCCAAACGAATTGTCTTTTATAGAGAAAAAAAGAATTCAACGATACAGGGTTAGAATTGATCCAAATGAATTAGCATTTAGGAAAATAATTATTGAGGATAGAGGAAGAACTTTTCTAAACTTGGATATCAAATGCTCGAGATGATCTAGTCTAAGGAAAACTTTCTGCTTAGAACCAGTGGTAAGAATGGGTGGAGGATAATAAAAGTTTTAAAATTTGCATATAAGGAAACGAGATATTAGGAAAAGGGTTTTATTATTTTTCAATATAACTAACCTCGACTTTAATGCACTTGCGCCACTTGTCCCTGAGGCTTCGTAGTCCGGACAACCATAAATCTCCCGACTGCTGTTCAATCCACTCCTGGACGGCGAGCTGGACATCTTCATCATCCCTAAACCAGCGTCCATGCAATGCAGCCTTAACCCATTAATGCCGAAAATTATCTGAAGGTAGTTTATAAGTTTTTTTCTTTGGAAATAGTTAATGTAGGTATTAATAACACAATAATATGTTTAACATCGACATTTATTCAGAAATGCAGAAAATACAGCCTGGTAACTTTTGTAACCACTCGGCATTAACGTAACAAAATATTCGATTTTGAAATATAAGTTCCTTATAACTAAATTTGATTACTGTAACCTTTTGTGATAATTAATCAAATGAAAAATAAAACAGTTAACGGCAAATCTAAATTAGTATACGGTTCATTTCTTTGTATGAAATGCCTCCATACATTCTGGGTGGATCGGTAAGTTACACATTTTGCAAATGTATACTGTCCGACGACCACATTCTCGGCACCTGCAGCGTTGTTGTTGCCCTTTTGCTGTCCAGTGCTGTTGTTGATTGAATCTTACTGTGTTTTCAATCGTGTTAGATGGATGCCATCTTGGTCCTGGTTGTTTTCGTCCAACACCGTATGTTTTCAGCAAAGAAATAACTAAATTCCTTGAAAAATCCAGCAGACTTACTGCAGCTTTTATCTTTCGATACCGCATCCATGCATTTACCACCTGCGCATTCAAACTCCAAGCGAATAAAGGCCACCACCACTTTTTAGATCGGATTCGAATACGATACACAGATATTTGCTGATTAAAAATATCAATCCCTCCCATATGTTTATTATACACATTCACAGAATTCGGGACATCAATTTGAACATGTTTTTTCGCAATTCGGTCCCACCTCTTGGCTGTTTGAATCGGATCAGCTCTTAGCTTATTTGACCCTACACTGAGTACTTTGTTATCCTTCCATTTGACAACTGACACACATTCGGTAAATGCCTCTTCCATGTAACCACGTTTTTTTTTCTCAATGAGTTTTCTTTGCGGCAATGGAGCTCCTCCGAGGCGATCTTCTCGAAGTGTTGACGTAGCAGCGATTCCTTTATTAGACAGTTCTTTTAGAAGCGAAATTGAGCCAAAATAATTGTCACAGATGACATGTTGCCCTTTTATCAAATCCGTTTTATTTATCATTTCCATAACTACATTGGGTCCATGCCCAAGCCCATGATCTGGAACTTTCGTGTGAGAGCCACAGTAAGGCTCCACATGAAGAAGAGTGCCATCGGATGTACAACTCGCCCAAAGCTTGAAACCAAACCTAACCGGTTTCCCTCTTATAAACTGCTTGTCGCCGTGTCGCCCGTAATACGGCACCATGATCTCATCAACGCTGATGAACTCTTCTGTTTTATTGATTTTATTTGTTCGATTTAGATGCTCGAAAATAGGCCTCACTTTGTAAAACCGATCCCCATCAATTAACATATTATCAGCGAAATGAAGACACCTCATTATTTGATCGAATGTGTCTCTCCTCATTGAGTTTACTACTAACGTATTCTGCACATCTTCCATTTGGGTCCAATATAACCTTCTATTTGGCAATCTATTATATCCGGAAAGAATAAGAATTCCGAACAAAACTCTTAAATTGTCTGGAGTTAGGCAGTCGTGTTGGAGTGATTTTTGTTGGGCATAAAGTTTGCTTTGGTGACAAATGTACTCCAGCCAATCCTCGGTCCAACATTGCCCAATGAATTCTAATATATTCTGGATGTCTTCCGTTTCACTATTTGATATACAAGGTTCATAATCACTTACCGTATCTATGACTTTTGCTTTATTTTTATGCCAAACATTGGTTACTTTTCGTCGTTTCGGTGCTGGAAGAGCAGAGGAAGTTGAAGGTTGGCTTTCGACGTCTTGTCGTTGCTCCTCAGGTGGCAAAATTACACTTGTAAGAAGAATTCTTCTCGGTAGATGATCAGGGTCACAGGAAACCTCGTCGTCAGAGCAGTCAGAATCACAGTCGGTTTCAGCTGTCGCATCCTCAGTTGGTGGCTCAATTCCAACAAACACGTGCTGGTTATCATTTTCTTCCAACAATGCATCGTGAATTTCATTTAATTTCATCCTAAAAATTGAAAAACTAATTAACATTTTATTTTAAAAATAAAGAACAAGTAAAAATAAAACTTAAAATAGCTAGGCCTCTTTAATTTCTATTACTCCAAATGGCGTAAAAAATGTTTTAACCATTTGAATTTTCCCATTTCAAAACGGCTATCAAGATATATACAAAATATATACGTAGTCGTTCGTATCAAATGTGATATTATAGTAGTTATATAATGTATAGAAAACTATTAATTTTAAAATTTATATAAAGCGCTGTTCAAATGCGCTGAAAAAAGGCTACAATCGTATTCTGTACATTATCCACCATTATATACTACCACAGCCGAGCGGTAACTTTTGTTACCATTGTAAATATATCTCTCTATATAAAGATATCTAGAATGAAGACATACTATATTATATTTTTATGTGACAGAACCATCTTTAAGCTAATAAATCAAGTACACGCGAGTAAAGAAATATAAAACTAAAATAAAGATACTTACGGGTTTTTAATCGTGTGTCGAGCCATCGCGAATGACATCCACCTCCTCTGAACTTTCAAGGACGACTGAATGTGACTCATGCTGTCGAATGCTTATATATCCGCTTCAACCTCGTGCTCAAAGTTGTTTCAAACTTATAAACGCTTTAAAATGATTTTTCTCCAACTTTCTGAAGATATATATACATTTATTCACACTGGTAACAATAGTTACCGTTCGGCATTAATGGGTTAAGCTGGCGGAATAAAACGTAGTCACTAGGGCCCAGATCTGGACTGTAGGGGGGATGGTTGAGCTCCTCGAATCCGCACTCGCGCAGGGCAGCTTGTGCCACTCTGGCCTTTTGGACTTTGACGACGTTGAAGTTTATCATGGTGCGTGAGGTTTCTAGGAACCCAACGAGCAAAGACTTTAGTCATGGCCAGATTGTCGTGGATGATGTTCATAACACTTCCATGTGATATTCCAAGTTTTCGCTCGATTTTTCGACCTTCACACGTCGATTTTATAGGATCATCCTCTACACACGGGCCACATTGTCTTCGTTGGTCATATCTGACGCAAGTCCTGGATGGGGCTCATCTTCAAGGGACTCACGACCATAGCGGAACTCTCTATTCCAGCGAAAAATGGTTGAATAGGAAGGGGCGGTGTCGGTGTCGGTGTACACTGAAACCAGGCGTTCATGGATCTCTTTTGCATTCTTGCCTTTTTTGGTCAAAAATTGGACTACTGTGTGGTGCTCAACCTTCTCCATTGTTGAGAAATTTGTGACTGACGATCTGTGATCAGCTACTGCTTCTCAAATCGACGAGGCAGGTGCATTCGGCTGCAGGACCTGACATGTCATAACTTGTCCTAACACCCCAACAATAACCATCCCCCTTCCTATGTTTTTCTCTACTGATTCGTACAACTTATTGACTGCTCGTCGTATCTGGTCGAAGAAGAAATTGGGGTAATAATTAAAATTAAAGAAATCCCTTAAATAAGTCATTACTTCATAAAAAGATAACCATTCAGAGCAATATGGTATGCTCTGATAATTTTGCTTTTAATGCTGGAAAATTTCAACTGACTGGAATAGCTACTAAAAAATATATACCCAATCTAGTGCTGGTAGATTTTCTGTAAATAGATTTATTGTGATTAATCGATACAGTTCCTGAAGATGGTCCTAGCGAAGGTCCGAAACGTCCGTCCAATAAATCATTAGTGTAATCTCCTGGGTCTTCATATTTCTACTACGTGTCCGATTACCAAGGGACAAATTAAAGACAGTATTATATATATATATATATATATATATATATATATATATAGATATATATATATATATATATGATCAACTGTTGTGTTCCTTAATAATCGAAGTTGTAATATAAATTTCAAACCAATCATACTATTGTTAAAATCATTTATATTTCATGATCCAGACATAATAATGGGCAATAAAGGTCACTACGACTAAATTTTAACAGTTGGAAAGTCTTTATTCCCACTACGTGTGTTGTCTGGCTCAGTTCTCACTTCTCTATATCAGTGTAGACTCAGTTATGCATCGTATTCCTTATATAAATAATCCTCTCCTATTGCTGAATGCATTCTTGCAAGAGTTTTGAAAATAAAGCTCTGTTGCATGTCATTCACGCCTTAGAACCTAATGTGGTGATATTCTAGTGGCTCGGTGTCAATCTTAGGGATCGAGAGAATTGTAGAACTTAGAAACCTCACTCTAAGCTTCCTGATACAAAAATAACTCACTACGTTGCCCTGTAGATCACGGCCATCATTAAAAATGCTCCTAGCAAATCATTGAGTCCCATATCTTCGTAGCAGAGTTTTAGATTCTCTAATCAGGCAGATAATGCTTGAGAACACGACTACTACTGATACAAGATGGAAAGAGCCAGCGTCTGTCGCAGAAGATGAAACACAAGCAGAAGAAACGTGCTTGAACTTTGGGCACAAACTGAAGCATGCCATTAGGCCTGACAGAATTTGATTATTCTCAAATAAGAAGATTTTCTTCTAGGACAAGGTATTGAGTTTGCAAAACGAACCACTTGCTTGTTGTGGCCTAAAAAGATATGTTGAGAGTCACGAAGCATAGGATTTGTATCAGCCTCATGGTATTTGTGGTTCTTAGTAGCGACTTACACTTCAGGCCCCGTTTTTCGTATTGGGAGTCTCAAACAAGAGTAATATATCAAGTGCCTGAATGAATTGGTTTTAGCCTGCGTCCAGCACTGCCTGCTGTAAGGCCGTATGCACATCACACTAGCAGGAACAACCAGTTTTTATTGTAATATATTGTTTTTCACTACATTACTCCTATAAAGTAGCATGCCAACTCCCTAAACTGCATTCCACTTAACTATGATGTGTCAAGTTTGGTTGAGAGAAAGAGCAACCAATCCTCGTGCATTACTAATATGTACTAGAGTTCAATGATCACCAAGGTATTTACTCAGTTAAAGAGTAGGACTATTGATAAGGCCTGCATCAGGTTTAACGCCACGTATGGTGAAAGATATGTGATCGAAAGGAAGAAAAAGACATCAGGGAGGTCTTCTACTAACATATTGAGAAATTTATGTTTTTATTTCCTAATGACATTAAGTATCTAAACGCAAATGTTGATTTCAGGGAATTCAAACATTCAATCAGCTAAGAGTAGATTTTTTTATAATGTATGTGACGAGTATGAAAGTAAACAGGGTGTATCAAAATTATGTGTGTTTATTAATTTATTTTTCATGGGACCTGGATGGGCAGCCGCTTGTTCCAGGGGCTTTTTGTTTTTTAATGAGTAATTTGAGCAGAAATTGTTTTTAAGTTTAAGGGTTTTGTAGTCTTAAGACGTCAAATAATCATTTTCAAAAGCAATCTAGAAATATGAATGTATATGATAATGATTATCATCTCTTTGATCTCATAGGTCAATGCTGGTTCAAATTCTTAGCCAGAAAATATACCTTTCTTTATTAGAAACTTTACAATTAAACTGAGGAATACGGTCTTATATGAATACTTGTGGGACTTACATTTTACGTAAAAGTTAAAAGCTTAGGTGAGAATTATCTTCAGAAGCCTTTTGAAGATTAAGCTTGGGAGAGAACTTTTGTTCCTTTACGGAGTGATATGAAGACCGAAAAGGTTGTAATAATTTATTGATCGCATTTAAGGTCTATGCTTATTACACCGAACTTACAACCAGCCTAATACTCCCGTTATTTTTAGAGGAATTGTGCCGAGGTGAAACCCATCTGGGTTATGATTGCATGACGATGCTTTCCTATGTCCTAATGCAAATCCCTATTTAGCGGCCTTGGGGTTCAAAGGAAATAAAAGGGATCCCGAATATTTAAGTGAGGAGTTGTTAAAATGTTGAGAAATGCCGTGTTTAAATAGCTGAGGCAAAGGTAGATTATCTAAAGCAAAGAAACAATATTCTTTTTCCCTAAAGTAACAAGTCCTTGAACAAGCACAACCATGGATAGTTGTAGATCACATAATATCAACTGCCAGACTTCACATTTAATTCTAAGAAATCTCTTTATCCATACGAGCTGAAAACCATCTGATCTGAGGCAAACAACAAGAATTCCATCCATATCACTTGTTAATAAAAAAATATTGTTGAAGTGTTTATTTAACCAACCGCTCCAATTGCCTTATTCAATGAAAACACGCCATGACATTAAAGTTTTTTAGCCACTCTCGTCATTTATAGTCACTGCAAACTCACCCAGACTAGAGACGAGATTTGAAGATAGAGGAGAGTACCAGTTTGATCTTTTCTTCTGTTACGATTTTCTGATGGGGTTTTTAGAGTCGAGAGCATGCAAGACGTTATAGAGTCACATGGGATGGCCATTCAATTCGTGGCAACATCCATTTTTGTGGTTTAAAACAATTAAATCATACTTCTCAGCTTCTTTTTATTATTAGAACAGGTTAATTCTTGGATTGAGTATCTGTATTGGTACTTTTAATCAAATAGTTTCAAGGCACGATGCTTTTGCAGATTGATATCAGCATGTATAAATGAACGTAATTAAAATTAATGGTATTACGGCCTCTCTTTAAGGCTCAAATTTCATATGATATTTTTGACAATAAGATATATATTAAAAAAGACTCGTAATCATTAATTAATTGATTGGTGTACTTCTTTAACTTAACTTCCTTATAGGGTAGTTTATATAAATGCGCGACTGAAAAATCTTAGAATCATGTCCTTCTAGGAACTTTAATTGCTCCATTACAACGATCGCTAGAGAAGGTCTTCCACAAAATGATGAAGTTCCAATGTAATTGACCACCGTTGTCAACCTCTTGGAACGAACCGTATCCAGCCACTCTTTGACTCAAGTAATTAGTTTCTTGCCACTATCTCTACAAAGGTATCAGTAAATAACTACATTGCCACTCTCCAAAATAATGGAAACTTCCCACTTTCTAAAACTCAATTAAATATCACCATGTAAATTCTTGGAATAGAAAGCAATCTTTCCTTTTTTCAGATAGCCTTATAACAGAGTCTCAATCGCGTTCAACCGTTTTGGAAACCGTTTCAATTTACTACACAATGTGATGAGTTTCTAACGCTCGTCAAAATTATGATCATATAGTACATACTTGGTGCTCTGCAGCGTACATATATATTGAAACTCTCAACAACTCTACCAACACCATATAACTAACTTTTTGGCTCCTTAACATAGGGAGTCGTTTTTCTACCGGAGTGGCAGGCGATTCTCAGAATCAGGCGTTATGCTGACATCGTAGAATCTCTTCTTGAAAGAAAACAAAAGAAAACGGAAGGTCTCAGTATATTACTCGGTTTTCTTACAACACAAATTGCATTGTATGTATTGTTTCCCTAAGAATAGAAAATGTTTTTCATTTGTAGTTCTTTTTATCTACAGCACTGTAGGTAAGGAAACGGATAATTAAATCATCAGCTTCAAGGACAATATAAACATTATGATTATTTGCTCGAAGGAGGAATATACACAAAATTAGTAGAAATCACCAAGGCTGTTGGAATAGAAATTTAAACAAAGACAAAACAAAGAAATAATATACAATCTTTCTCTAATTAGGAAATGAAGTGAATATTTTTCTCTAATTCTTTAAAAAATATACCCAAACTTTTGCAATGGATAAAATCTGAAGATTTTTGAATTTCACAATACTTTTATTATAGCCATAGAAATTTTAAGATATAATTGCTTGTCAAATTGACGATAACTGAAATTTTATTTTAAATTCAAATATAAATTATATTTGCATTAAGTAAATTCTAATTTTGCATTCTTCACAATGCTTTTCAAGTCAAGGTTACTATATTTTGGTATGAGGAGTTAATTAAGGAAATATTCAGTACGAGGCAATTAACGCTTCAACAATGCCAAAAATGTTTGAAATTATTTTCATTTTCCAAAATTTAGAAAATAAAAACGTTGAGTCTTTACGAGAACGTGCTTTTAAAGAAAGTAAAATGAGTAAAATAACCATAAGAAGTCAGAAAAGAAGAATAAAGAGTCCACTGAATCAAAGTGGCCCATAAATATTCTGAATCTGGTATGCTCCCATCTATTCGAGGGAAATAAAAATCTGAACACCAAATATGTCCCTGAAACCCTGTCCAAGAGTCAATCACTGATTATATCGGTAATCTAAATAATGACAAAATAAAAAATTACATTAATTTTTCACTGTAGCAACACAAATTTAGTATGTTCGGTTTTTGCATCTTCAGTCATAGAAAGCAAAATATTGTTAGAAATAAAAAATTCTTATATATATATATATATATATATATATATATATAATGTATATCTCTCATGAGTGCGAGAGAAAAAAGAAATAAATCCAAAACAACGCAAGAAAGAGAAAACGGAATAATTTTTCTCCGCAAATAGTTATTTCCTACTTCGGAATAATCCGAGCTTGGGATGGGTTCGAACTAAGAAACTGAGGCACTGAGCAACCGAATTGATTTCAATTAAATCGAGCCTTAAACTACTCGTCTACCCGGAAGTTAAAAAAAAAATCCAAATATAGAAGCTTTTAAGGGAAGCCTTGCAAGTTCAGTCGGTGGTGAGAAGTGAAGAGAAATTAATTGGGAATTCAAAGGACAAAGTAGAAATTGAGTTAAACACTGGGTGATTACACAATGTATATCTCTTATGAGTGCGATATAATACTGAAGTAAATCGCAAACAGCGCAAGAAAGAGAAAATGTAATAATTTAAATCTTCAAAAAAAGTTATTTCCTACTTCAAATAATTCCAAGCTCGGGAGGGGTTCGAACCAAGCACACTGAGGGAGTGAGCAACTGCAGCGATCTCAATTCAACCGAGCCTTCAACCGGTCGGCTACACGGAAGACAAAAAAATATTCCAAATAGACAATCATTGAAGGCAAGCTTCGCAAGCTCGATCGGTAAAGGGAAAGATCGGAAAATTACTTGGGAATTCAAAGGAGAAATTGAGTCAAACACGCGGTGAATACAAAATGTATATCTATGCATCTCTCATGTGTTCGAGCGAATGATGAAGTAAATCTAAAACACCGTAGGAAAGAGAAAAAAACAATATTATTTTCTTCGTAAATAACTATTTTCTACTTTGAAAGAATCTGTGCTGAGGAGGGGCTCGAACTAATCACACGGATGCAGCGATCAACCGCTTTCATATAAATTAAACAGATCATTTAACCACACGGCTTAGCGGAAGTCCAGAATATCTTCCGAATAGACAATCATTCACGGCACCCTTCGCAAGGTCTATCAGGACTGAGAAAGAGAGAAATTAAATGGGAATTCAAAGCGGTTGATCGCTGCATCCGTGTGATTAGTTCGAGCCCCTCCTCAGCACGGATTCTTTCAAAGTAGAAAATAGTTATTTACAAAGAAAATAATATTATTTTTTTCTCTTTCTTACGGTGGGAATACAAAATGTATATCTATGTATCTCTTATTAGCGCGAGATAATGATGAAATAAATCAAAACATCGCAAGAGAAGAGAAAACCGAATAATTATTTTCTTGGGAAATAGGTATTTTCTATTTTGTAAATTTCCGTGCTGGGGAAGGGTTCGAACCAATCACACGGAGAGAGATAGAAACCCCTTTTATATAAATTAAACAGAGCATTTATCCCCTCCGCTACACGGAAAAACAAGAAATCTTCCAAACAGACAAGCTTTTAAAGCACGCTTCGCAAGGTCTACTGGGACTTTAAAGAGAGAAAAATTAAGTCAAACACACGTTTAATGCAAAAATAATATGTCTTATGAGCGCGAGAAAATGATGAAATAAATCCGAAACGCGGCGACAAAGTACAAAGTATGAAATAACTATTTCCGAAGAAAGAGATTATTTATATATTTTGATGGGAGTCTATCACAACAAATGGAGAGGGAGAATAAGAGAAACTAAAAGAGGTACGGGGTTCTTTAACCCTGACGTTTCGTTCCGCAGGGGATTCCTCAGAGTGATAAGAAACAATGACAAGATGATGATGATATATTTGAGAGAAAATACATAAACCAAATTAGTGTTACAAATTATTTGATAGTGGGAAAAAAAGTTGAGTGGAGAAGAGAAAGATATAAGTAACAGTATGAAAAAAAATAGGTTCTCCAGGTACAACTGGAGGTCATATTGTTGATTTCTATACAAAATTATTTCTATTTATTATAATAAATTGAATTCTCCAGGATATACTAGTGGTCATATTGTGGACATTATAAAATCATATTTTTTTATGACAGAGTATTATATTTATAAACGGCATTTATTTATTTGCCTATTTTTTTATTCAAGAGATCTTTGTTTTGGGGGGTTTTGGTGTATATATATATATATATATAACTTTAACTTTATTTGCAAAACCTTAACAAATTTTAGGATATTGTCGTCTTATATAAAATTTTCACAAAATCCTTGTGTTTGCTTAGTGATTTTTACTTTTACATATTTTTTTCACTTTTATTTATTATATGGATTTTTTTAACTATTTTCTTTCGTTTTCTAGTTTGATTGACATTTTTAAAACATCTGATCATATTTAATTGGTTAGGTATTTAGTCTTATTTTAAACACTTTTTTATTTTTCAGCCTACCAGATTTATTATGAACGCTTCACTTTTCGTTATTTTATTTTATTTTAAACACCTTATTTTTCAGCCTATGAGATGTAGTATGAACCTTTCACTTTTCGTTATTTTTGTCTCATTTTTAATACTTTCATACCGTTGAAACTACTTTTTAGATTATTATAATGAGCCCATCACTTCATGTAGTTTTACCCTGTTGTAAACACTTTCGCTATTTTATTTTAACCACTTTCCTTTTCTTTTGGTATTTTTTAACGCTTTCTCAGAAATGTATACACTTTTTTTAATATTATTATGAACTACTAAATTTTCATTATTAACTACTTTGTTTATTAAATGTTTTTTTATTAATTCGTTTAATGACTGAACTTCTTTATTATTATTAACCACTTGCTATTATTCACTTCGGCATACTTTTTCCACTATTCAATTTCTTTCGTTTTTTGTCTACTTTTAATTCTGTTATACATGTTGACGATGTATATGCCGAGTCAGGAATGTAGATAGCGCGTTCAATCAACATTCCTTCTATCTCTTTTGGCGACCATGGTCCTTCGTAGGTCCATTTGTAGTTCCCGCGGAGAATTCCATCCAGTAAACTTTCATGGTCCTCTTTGGGGAGTTTGCAGACTGGAGGACCGAATACCTTGAGGCTCAAGTCTTCAGCGTCAAAGAAGAATCTTCTCAATTAAATATATCTTTTCTCCGTGTTGGGTATTCAGGGATAATCCGAGATGTCATAATATTCGTCATCTCCCCCGTGAAGTTTATACTCTTGTTATTGTTGTTCTGCCTCTTCTTCCTTCCAAGACCTTGTCCTTTTCTTGTTCCTTTGCCGTTTCTTCATTGGGTTTTCTTGGGTCTTTCGTTTTTTCTCTCTTCTTCTGTGGTTTTCTATTGTTGTTGTTTGTCGGCTGGTTCTTTTTATTTTTCTTCTGTTCGTGTTATTCTGTTGTGCGTCTTCTTCAAATTGTATTTTCAAGACTTCCTGCGAAGCAGGGTTAGGTGGAAACCATATTTTTTTCTTAAATCTTTTTTTCTGTAGTAAATGGTTTAACTCTTAAGAGAAAGCGCCGTGGTTGGCTATGTTGCTAAGTGTGCGTAGATGACCATGGTCATTAGTTCTTTACCCTCATTTGGCATTACCAGCTTTGGTGCCGTTGTTTCGGTAACTGTGGTTCTGGTAGCCGCCCTTGATTCCGCGTAGTTGTATGCCTTTGCCTTCTTTTCCTTTTTCGTGTTTTCGTCTCACAACACAGGGGCGTTGACACCAGGGTAACGGAGCACAAGAAAGATGTACGGGCGTGGCAGTTCAGCAAAGCTCTCATTAAACACCTGAGAGATTCTAACCACCACATCAGTTGGAGGGAAACGAGAACAGTTGCGTATGCATCCAACAAAAGGAGGAAGGACGAAGGCATTGGAAACGGCATTAATAGCCATGTCTGAATGCCAAACCCGGCTTTTTTAACATAAGTCGGAATGTGGCCGAGCAAGTGGCCTTGCCCTTTCCTTTGCATCCTTGATCTTAAAAAAGATGCAGAAGAAAAACTTCGCGGTGCAGAACTGCCTCACACACAGGCTCGGTCTCATCAGGAAACTGACCAATTAGCGATGAGCTCAGATGATTGTCAGAGTAATGTTCAGTTACCTGCATATATAAGCTGGCGGTCACACTCATTTCTTGTCGACCGAGTAGAGTAAGAGTAAGTAGAGTAAGTAAGTAGGAGTGTTGTGGTGTGTCCTGCGCCATCTGGTCCAGGCAAAGGAGGAAGCGTCTAAGGTAAGGACTGCCAAAAACGCCATTACCAGACAATCTCATATACGAGCGTGGTGGAGTGAAGTCGTCCACCTCACCAAGAAGCAAGAGAGGCCCAGAAGGGAAAAGGGCAGCTCTGCCTGAAGGGGAACATGGGTCCCCCCGCTCCCCAGGGCACCAAATGGATCCCCCTCCGTCTAACAGCGGGGAACCAAAAGCCAGCCAGGGAGACGGTGTTCGAAACGATTTTCGGGAAAAGTAATATCGAACTCACCCGTCTCACCGGGACACCAAACGGGTGGGCCGCCGTCTGCTGGAAAAATAAAGATGTGGAGGCCCTAGTATCTGACCAGGCAAAAGAACCCCTCTGCAAGATTGGGCTGAAAGCGGTAGCCCCATACAAGTTACTCGTGAGGCGTGCCGTCATCCTCAAGAGAGTAGATCCCTTCTTTGCGGATAACTCCACAGAAGAAATAAAGGATCAACTCAACGCAAAACATGCAGGGGCAAAAGTAGACAAGGTCGACAAAATTGGCAAAACTCTGATTAAGGTCACCTTCAGCACCAGCGAGATGACTCAGAGAGCGTTGCGGGACGGCCTATTGGGCTTCTACTTGAGAGGGTTCCAGAGCAGATAGAGGCGGAAGAGTAAATTTACTTGGAAATCTGCCAAATCTGCCTGGCCATCGAAAGCCACGCAACGAAAAACTGCCTGACAAAGGAACAAATTTGTGTGGCATGCTCAAAATCTGGCCACGGCTGGAGAGATTGCCGCGAAGAACAACTTAAATGCGTGAACTGCGAAGGGGAGCATCGGGCACTGGCCATGAGATGCCCTCTACGCAAAGAAGCCATAAGAAAGAAGCCAGAAAGGTTAAAATCACAAAAGTAGGAAAAGGCCCGAGCAAGCTCTTATGCCACCGCGGCATCTACTCCAGGCAACGTCACACCAGCAACCGATAGTGTAACTCCGAAGCTAGTCCTGCAGGCCGAAAGCAAGGAGATTATGACAATGGTCATAGTCGCCCACCTGGCCTAACTTGCGCGTCCCGGCTGCTTCTGGGAGAAGCTCAACACCATGTTGCAGCCCAACGGAATGAAGAAAAAGTTGTGGTTTCCACCAAACTCAGCATCTCAAGACGTGTTAAATATCAAGTTCGTTGATGAAAGGCAATCTGAGACTGCCAACAAAGCCACAAATCAAAAATAAGAAGAAAAGCAACCAGTAAACAACCAAGAAGACGGGAACTAAGAACATAATAAAGACGAAAGCGTTGTAAACACGAAAAATAACCCTAAGGAGAAGAGACCAAAGAAGAAGAGGAACACCATACCCGCCGCAAAACAAATAGAAGAGAAGAAGGATGACGGAGAATCCGAAGACGACGATTCTTACCCCGGAGTTTCCCTGACCGAAAAAGTTGATGTCCTGGAAAGAGGACATTTTTTCGACGGGGAACAATTACAGTTAAAGATTTTTGGGACTACTGGATGTAGACCTGAAAAAAGCAATCAAACGCAGTTAGTGACAGGCATTCGAAATAGCGAGTACAAGTGGACCTTTGAGGGGCCGTGGTCCCCAAAGGAAATGGAAAGCCTTCTGTGCAGCAGCACGATGTTCATCCCGAAGTCTAGTCTACATATAGTAAACGCGACTACCTATAAAAACATAAAGTGCGGGATGATGACCTCATCAATTAGCTAACAGTGAAAAGTGTCAAGTGTTAAACCAATAATAAAGCCAAAATGATAAAAGTGGTAAATAAATAAGCGAATAGATAACAGTGTCAAATAAATAATTAAGCGAAAACCAAATAAGCAAGTGTTTAAACACGTCACGTAAGTGAACGTAAACTCTACGCAAGTTCCAGTGTTTATAAGAAATATTAAAATTAAAACGTATCAAACAGTGTAAAAACGAAGTGAGCTCAAAGTATAATTCAGTAAATCATAAAAACATAATGAGTACAGTGTAATAAATATAGAAGTAAATATCATTAAACGAAAAACATTAAATAAAATCCAATCTGGACTATATACAACAATAATAGACAACAAGTAATAAAGAAATGTTAAAACTGTCAGTGTAATCCAAGTGATAAAATTAGATTAAAATGAAAGCTAACAAATAAAAACTTAAACGAGTGTAAAGGAGTAAGACACCAATATTAATGTAAATAATAAATAATAATGTAAATAATTGTGTTAAAATTGTAGGGGAAATCCAAATGATGAAATTAGATATAAGTAAAAGCTAAACAAACAAAAACTTAAACGAGTGTAAAGAAGTAAGTCTTAAATCGAAAGACTAATATTAATGTAAATAATAATGTAAATAAACCTATTAGTGGGTACAACTTAAACGTAAATGTAGTAAATTAACAAAAAGCTGAGCTCCTGCGTTTTATTTCCCCAGGAGAAACCTCTTTATGTATCTTTGCCTTCGAATAAATCTTTCCTCTCTTCAGCTAAATTTTTTATTTTTTTTCAACACTTTTACTATATATTTTTTGGCATTGTTTAAATTTATTTAATTAATGTATAAAATACTTATACTTTTTCCAATAAATATACCATTATTCTTGTCGACTGCTTTGGCTGCCTGAGCTATTCTGAGTTCTCTCTACATTCGGAAGATTGTGATACAACCAAATTTATTTCGCCACGAGTTTTTTTAGCGTTATACCCCGCATTGGTGAATCCTTACGTTCGAGTTTTTTCGCAGTGATAAGAAGTAAATTTTCATTTACGAATTTTGTTAACTAAGACTGTAAAATCTTTTTCACTCGCTTCGTGCACCAGTAGCGAGGTGTGAACTTGCTTCCTTCCTCCCCCTTCCGAACTCCTTATCGGGCCTCTTTGGGTGGACAAACAACCTGCAGGCATTTGAAAAGCGCCTAAAAGGAAGGTAAAGTGCTATTTGGCTGAATATTTATTTTGGACTGGGACACTTCCTTTAAAATATCTCTGTTCTTCTCTCTTAAATTGTTGATAAATCTCTTTCAAAAACTACACACACTCACGCTTCCAAACACATACAATCACTCCGCGGTGTACTTTCTTCTGATTAAGTTTATTTCGTTAATCCTTGTGCATGAGGTATGGAGAGTTAAATGAAAGAGACCCGGCAGATACTGCTAGGACACTCTCCGATGGCCCCAAGCCTGATCAGAAGGGGAGGGGCGGTGTTCTCAAAAACTCATGGGGAACTAGAGGTTACCCTAGTACGACTTATAGATACGCACAACGGATATTCGGCTATTTGCCAAAAGGAGAGTGACTGCGAAGTCCTCACCTCTCAAAAAGTGGCAGAATGCTTAAAAGAGATAAACCTCAAGCCACATACGCCACCACAGATAAAAACGCATTGCAGTATTGTCCTTCGCCGCCTCGATCCTTAGGTTATGGTGCACAGCATTGAGTAAATTTTCGCTGAGGGGAAAAGGAACTACACCTGGGCAAAGGTAGCAGAAGTGATGAAATTCAAGGATTACACTTATGTTTTTAAGAATGTTTTTTGTGATTCAGCAATCGCAGTTAAGGCCACGGAGGGAGGTATGCTTCTCTTTAACGTTCGTGTCTGCCCTAAGGAGATCGAACGTGAGGAGTTTATCGACCTCCAGATGTGCCTTAAATGCTACAAGTATGAGGAGCACACCACGACCAAGTTCCCCAGCAAGAACGTGCTTCTGTGCTCTATTTGCGCGTCAAAAACGCATTTTTGGAGGAGCTGTAAGACAGCCTCTATGAGGTGTCTGAATTGCGCTGGAGAACATAAGACGTTCTCCATGGCTTGCCAGGTTAAATAACAAATCTTGAAGAAAAAGACTAACCAGAAAAAACAAGAGGAAGAAATTAAAGCGAATAGCACCTACGCCAAGGATGCTAAAGCTGCTGTAGTAGAGTCTCATAGAAATCCTACATTTCTCAACGTCAAGAACGAGAACTCGACCAAAATTATGTGTTGCATCTATTATGCTCACATTGCAAATCTCTCCTCCCCGGGGTGCTTTGTGGATGAAATTAATAGAATGCTGACGTATAATGGTATGGAGAAAATGTGGTTTCCCCCAAACCCACGATCGCAGGAGATTCTGAAGATATGTCTCAAACCCTAGTGCGAGACTAGCTGCCAGAAGCTCCCAACCGCCAGCAGTGCCACAGCACCAGCTCCCTCTAGGGACCTCAGGATCCAGGCAGCAAAAGCAAGCCCCAAAAAACAAAACAATACGCAAACTCTAAGGACACAATCTCGAGCACTCATACACACACGCAGGTAGATAATGAGGCTACGGTGACTGAGACTGCGAGACCCGAGTGGGGAGGCAAGTTCGCCTCGCTCGCGGAAAACCTCACCACCTAAGAGACTGCCGAGCTCGTCTTTTCTTGTAAGAGCTTATCTAGGCACGCTTACCATTCACGGAAAATTAACATGAAAGTAATCGCTGCCGAAAGGTCCCATTTTCCTAATGAGATGGATGTTTTTAACGTATCGAAAGGTGTAATAGCCGAAGATACAAATGGGAATTCACATCGGATGACTATAGCGAGAAACAAGTCGAGGAGGCTCTACTCCAAGGCTTGATCAAGCTGACACCCGAGACCTTTATCACCCTTACGGACGGAGAATACAGACAAAAACGAACAGGAAAAACCATCACGCCACTTAACACTCCCCAATGACCTAAGCTAGTAAGAGGACAAGTCCAAAAATAACATGACTACACACAGGAACCTTTAGTGAAATAGACAATGAATACTTTAATAATATTACACTTTAATTCTGACGGCTGGACGAACAAACATACACTATACGGTAACGTAATAAGACAATGTGACTCAGACGTTATATTTATTTCAGAACATGAGATCAATGGCACAGACAGACTAAAAATCACAGCAGAGAACGTTTCGACGGATGTGCTATAGCTGTGAAAAGAGGTCTTGACTTGGAATTTTACTATGTGGTCTCGACGAGGCTTACCTCGATGTTGAGGTACATACGCAGTAGGCTCCATGGTTCTGGCAACGGGGTACCAGCCCCAAGGAGAGGAAACTTGACCCTTTTCAACTTCTTGCATCTATGTGGTCACGGCAGAACCGTTCTCCTTGCCAGCGACCTCAATGCAAGGAATGCTGCCTCAGACTATACGTCGAGCAACGCAGAAGGCAGTAATCTTGAGACACTTATTGAAAGACAAATCATGATAAGAATTGGACCAAACTTCCCCACATACATCACACACAGATCAGCCACCGAGTCAGATATAGTGCTCACTAGCACTATGTCCCCTTATTATTAATTCATTAAGCTGGGTCCCTCTATTCCCAATGATCACCAAGCTATCCTTATAAATGTTTTAACCTCCCCCATTCAAGTCCATATCCCAGAACGCTCGAGCCAACTGGAATAAGTATAAACAACTCCTCTCAAATTACAACCCTGACCCCTTAACTAATGCTACCTTAGAAGAAATAGATAAGGAGTTGGATAAAATTAATGATAATTTATTAAGAGCCGATAAGGTAGCCATTTCCCGAGTTAAATATATAACTATTTCTACCCCTTCCTGGACGCCAAGAATGAAATCTCTCGCGAAGGAATAAGGGGAAGGATCAATGAAGTGAACTTCACTGGCCCCAACATCACTACACACAGACAAACACGACACATTCGTGAGGAATTAATGACTCTTATTAGGGATCAACAGAATGTACTTTGGAACAATTTAATTGACAGATTAAACATAGAAACCGACTCACGTACATTCTGGCAGAATGTTAAAAGACTAAGAGGCAGACATCCACAAAAGACCATTAAACTTAGACGTGAAAATACGGAAATTACTGAGGGGAAAAAATTGAAAAGGAATTCAGGCTCTTTTTGGCATCTATATTTAAGATATCCCCGGAAGAGAATGATGACTTTGATTTAGACTTCGAAGACGGAATTATTAACGACTTGAATGATCATATACACAGAACCCATCCTCACCATTGCGTATCAGAGGAAAGGGAAATGGAGGGACTCGGCGGTAGAATTACTGCCAAAGAGCTCTCAAAAAACTTAAAATTCTTTCGACAGCGAGCACCAGGGCGTATACGACTAACAAGGGAGAATTTTATTCGAGCCCCGCCTAACATCTTATTGGGGCTCATGAATATCATGAACGCGTGCCTGAATGAGGGTTACTTTCCTGACAATTGGATGGTATAAGCAACTCCTCGAAAATTACAACCCTGCCTATATCTCTCTTAGAATTTGCAGGAAAAGTCTTAGAAAAGATATTAGCCAACAGGGTGAATTTTTTCATCAAGGAGAACAATTCTCATAACAACCACCAACCTGGCTTCCGAATGAAGCGAGGAACGCACATGGCGCTAGCCGTGATTACCGAGAAGTTGGCAAAAGTAAAAGCTGAAGTGAAAGATGCCACACAAGTCTAGTACTTCGTGACGTCAAAAAAGCCTTTGGCAAAGTATAGAGGAGAGGCCTGCAATATAAAATTCTACAACTGGGCCTCAATCCCATACTTGAAAGGATCCTATGCGATTACGTAATGGAGATGAGGGCATTTCTGAGTATCAAGGATTACAATGGCCCCTAGTTCGAGCTCGAGGCGGAGGAGCCTCAAGGCGAGGGCATAAGTCCCCTGCTCTACAATATATACACCATCAACCTTCCCCGACTTCTGCCTGAAGGTTCTTTGTACGTCCAATTTGCAGACGATATAACAAGGATATGTACGACGCCTTATCGGAATGCGAATTTCATGGCACGGAGTACGGCGGTAGAAATCGAAAACATTAACTCTTTCGAGAGAAGATGGAAGATATCTACCAATGCCAAAAAGTTCCGTGTAATTCCAGTATTCCGACGGACACTCGTATACATCCGTTTGGGGGGTGAACGCATCCCATACCGCACAGAAGGCGTGGTTCTGGGACTCCGTATTACGAGTGGTGGGTATGGGAGTCATGTAGCAAAAACTACATCGAATGCACAGAGGGACTTGGGGGAACTTTTTAAGTTCATAAGCCTGAGTTCCTCCAACAAACTTAAGATCTATAATGCAGGCATTCGATCAAAACTACTGTATCCGCCCTTCCCTATAAATGCGGTTTGCAAGACTAAAGTCCTTAAACTTCAAAGGGTCCACAATAAGGCGATGAGAAGGAAGAGTAAGTTGCATGGCTAACTGGAAATAACCCCCATAAACGTGTAGCTTTACCTGAGAGCAACTAAGACTTGGGACAAAATGCACCGGCCCCTCCATCCTGAGTTGTTGCTCGAGCATATGGGCTTTGATGACATAGGAAGCGCAATACCCTTTAAAAGTAGTAGACTACTCAATGACGATCATGTAGACCCAAGGTTCACTTAGATTTTTATCACAACACAAAACGCAAACAAAGCCACATGATATTATCAACTAAATTAGCAAGTGCTAATTTTTTTATAAACTTCCCCCAAATTTTTTTGCGATAAACTCGCCGAAAATTCAAAAAACAATAAAAAAAGAAAAAAACAACAACAACAATACAAAATAACACTCAAAATCTGGGCGTAAACTACCCGAAAAAGAAGATATAAATCTTCCTAAAAAACAAGTAGAGAGCAAATAAACCCACTGCTACAAAGGCTTGAATGCCTTCTACATAATATATATATATATATATATATATATATATATATATATATATATATATATACATATATATATATATATATATATATATATATATATATATATATATATATATATATATATTTATCACAAATTCTATAACAAAACGCAAAGAAAGCCAGAGATGCCCTTTCACCAGGGACCTGTCTTTCACAGTTCTTTTTATTTTCGCTTTCTTATAAATTTCCCCATTTTTCTCACTATTTCTCTTACTAAAACCCTATATTACTATATTCCCACTTTTATATGTCCAACGTCCATTACTTGTTGGAAGTAGAGTACCACGGTACGACGAGTCTTCATCATGTCTAGTCGTGGAAAAGGAGGAAAAGTTAAATGGAACTGAAGAAGCCCTTGCCAGCCATTCATTTTCGGAAGGAAAAGGAGAAGACAACAATATTTCAAAATAAATGAAGTTTCTTAGATATAATTCTCTGTCATGAAAAAAATTTATTGATTGTAAAATCCTCAAAAATTTGACCTCCAGTATGTCCTGGAGAACTCAACTCAATTTATATTGAAAGATTAAAATAACTCTGTGTAAATATAAAAAATATGACTACCGGTTGTGTAGCTGGAGAACCCATTTCTTTTTTTACTATTACTTATAACTTTCTCTTCTCCGCTAAACTTTTTTTACCACTATTAACTATTTTTTTTGTAACGCTAACTTGTACTATTATTTTTTGCTCTCAAATAAATATACCATCATCTTGTCAGAATTCACCGTTTGGATTGCTGATATACGACTCACGTTAAACTTGGTAAAGCAGACGACCACCAAAATCTCAGCACATTCTAACCGAAGAAATTTTTACGGATTACTTCCCGAAGAAATCGACACGAGGAGAATTACGATATTCAGAACGAAGCCGCCGCTCACCTCTTTTACATCATTTTCAACCTCATTTTTATCTATTGTCTCGTTCACCTTTCCTCTGCCACTCCCAAAATCCTCCTATACAGGGGGGTACTTAGAAAAAAGATATACTTGTTTGGGGGGCCCGTCATATATTTCACTATAACTGCCTAAAGGCCCCATCCCCCGCTCCCACCCAAGGTCCAATGCCTAAGCTAAAGGACGCTGATGCTCGACCTCGTCCCACTGACAGATACCTGTATCAGAAAACCCCCGGACAAGGGGCCACGCTGCAACCTCTGCAGGGAAGTATGACAACTCCGCCTGTGGGAGGCCCTCAAGATCACTGAGGGACACGCAACCGTCTCAGTGTATGGTAGGACGCAGCCGCAGTTTTTTTATTTTTCTCGAGGAGAGGGTACCCCCGGCTAGCGATGGTTAGTTCCACGCAAGCCAATAAAGGCCTGTCACTTTTCACCCCTCGAAAGGAGCCCACTGGGGGCCATCCTTTTATTCATTCACCCCTTCATATCAGCCATTTTAGCGAGGCAGGTCTAACGGATAATTTGGGAAAAGGACCCCCATAATACAGAAGTGAATCTAGAATACAAAAGAATGACTAAGTACAGAACAAGGAAAAGCAATACCGGAAAGAGGACTTCTCATTAGGACCCTATACACGGAATTGAAAATAGCGCTGACAAAGCTGATAGAATTACTAATTGGGTACGTTGTACTATGTCACAAACGTGAGGACGTGGAAAAGATGGTGGCAACCGATGGGCTGAAAGCTCTAAACAAAATCGGCTTGTCACCAAAACTAACACCACAATTATAGGCAAATTGTTCATTTGTGCGCCGCAAAGTTGAACTTTATGTCCGCTCGCATACAAATTAAGAACTTAAAGAAGAATTAGAAAAAGAAAATAAGTACCTCAAGATCGCAGAAATAATTACATTCTGCCACTATACTCATGTATTTAAGGTATTGTGTATGTCGTAGAATGCCCCTTCTTTTAGTTCTATTCTAAGAGTGCTCAGAGAGTCTAATATATATTGATATCTGAATATCTTAACGAACAGACCGTTCCTAAACACGTAAGGATATCGAGAGAAACGCAAAATATTCCCCAAATAAACTTATATTTTAACTTTAACCATTGAATACACAATAAATAAACATTAATTACAGCAATACTCTGAATATTATCCTAAATAAGAATTAATTAAATTAGTTTACCCACAAAAATTGGTTAATTTCTCTACACACAACAATAATATAAGAATTACGGACCCATGTGGAGTTTAAAGGCCTCAGAAATGTTATTGACTCACGACGCGTGCCGTCCGTCCAGATGTAGTTGGGCGGAATTACACGGTCGTTTTGGTGACGGTTGCAGCTAGGGAATCCACACGTTCTTCCGGGAAGGGCGGGAGGGCTTCAAGGAAGAGAACAAATACGGTGCTTTATGCAACGCGTAGGCAGTCGTGGTCTCTCTGGCGAGAGTGAGTCGAACTTGGTTCTTAAATCAAGTTAACTTGGAGTGCGGTGTGACCAACGAGTAACGAGCTCAAGGAGGAGCTTTTCTTCTTCGTTACTTATTTCCTTATGGACGAGGACTGAACTCGGGGAGGGTCTTCTTCAAGGGTGAAGATAACGGAAGGGGGTTTCTCTGGCGAGAATAAGTTACTTAAAGTTCGGTTTGATAACCAAGGAACTAGCTCGAGGATTTGCTTCTTCTTAGTTCCAGTCTTCTTCAAGGGTGAGTATAACGGAGGGGGATTTCTCTGGCGAGAATAATTTGAACTTGGTTCCTTACTAAGTTAACTTCGGAAGTTTGGTGTGGCCACCAAGTAACGGTTTCGAGGGGGGAGCCTTTTCCTTCTTCTTTTTTTAATTCCTCAAGGACGAGGAATACCCCTGGTGTTTAAGGTGCACCAGGATATGAGGAGTCTCTCTGGCGAGAGTAAGTTGAACTTAACAAAGTTAACTCATCGTTTGGTTTGATAACCTGGGACTAGCTTGAGGATGAGCTTCTTCTTAGCCCCTTAAGGTAGACAGCCCTGCTTCTCTTGCAGGGTACTTCTTGGTCTGGCGAGCCAATTACACTACCTCTCCAGTCTTGGTAGTTCGGTTTGATCCGAAGACTTCGTCACCTAGAGACTGACGTATACTACCACGATTTTCCTCACAGTTCTTCATTTATACTTCTTCACCCTACTGGGGGAGTGGTAAGGTGAAGAGGAGCTTGAGGACGGCCCCAGGAGAGTTCTTTTTCCAAACGGTTTTTCCCACGAAGTCAAACATCGGCTCTTCGTTAGCCTTCGAGATTGGGAGAAACACGTCTCCAATTTCTTATTTGTTATGAAACTGGATCTCACTCTCCTGGGGGAGATCATACATTTTGACCTTTAGGTCTTTCAGCTTGCCGAGCGGCGCGACACTGGGGTTAAGCGCTAAACCTGCCAGTGCCTTCGGCCGAATGTCTTTGCAGTAACTGCCTTGTGACTGCACCAAGAGTGAACGGGGGGAGGGGGAGTGACGATTCCCCTACAGTGTATAACATCGGAGATGGCTAATAAAGCTACAAAATATGGTATTTTGGCATTCGGACTACGGATCCCACCGGAAAATATAGACATTGAAAAATTTATAAATGTTCAGACATGTTTCCAATGCTATGCGATCGAAGAGCACGTCAAAAGGAATTGCCCCCCCAAAAACACTAAGATAGGCTTAGAGTGCAGCGCAATTGGCCACTCTTTTCGTGAATGCAAGTAACAAGTTAAAAAATGTATCAACTGCCAGGGCCAGCATTGGGATTGGGCCATTAACTATCCAAAAGGAAAGGCCATTAAGAGCAGGAAAGAAGAAGTGGAAAATGAACATACCCCAAAAACGGCAAATCAAACATACGCCAATGTGGCAAAAGCCACAGTTAAAGAAATTAGAGAAACACAGGAACAAAAAATTAACATCAACGTTAACGATGGAACCTACCTTGATATACTTGCTCGTATAATGTTTACCCACGTGCATAACATAGCACAACCAGGAACATTAGCCGAGAATCTGAACTGACTACTAGAAAAGAACGGAATCAGGAAAATGTGGTTCTCCCCAAGCCTCTACAGCATTAATATACGCGTAACAGCTAGAAAATCACTACAGGTAAAAGATATGTTACAGGTAGGGGCTACACTGGCTGAAGCATAAGCAACAGAAGATACAGACGAATCCAATGAAAAAGAAAAGCATACAGATTAATCCCGAAAAAGAACAAGAAGGAAAGAACAAAAAGAAGAACAACAAAAGGAAGAAAAGTCAAACTAAAAATGTGCACACTGAAACGGATACAATCGGAAACTGAGTCAGAATCAGGAACAGAATTTGAAGTAGGATGCCGCTACCAAACAAAAGACTTCAAATTAAAGATATACTTACACGAATTTTATTCCTTTGCAAAAAGGAACAAAGCCAGATGACATTAAACAAGGAATAGAAAAAGAAACCTGTAAATTAAACTTTGTTACTGATCACGACGAAAAAGCAATAGAGAAACTGATTGAAGAGAACCGAATTAGCATCTACCCCCAGGACACGCAAATAATAAAGTAGGGACACATTTGAAAGGATAGAAAAGGGAAGAACCTAAAAACAAAAAGCAAGTAAGGACAAAAGGAAATATAACAAACAATGGCCAATATAAACATAAACCTAAAAATATTATACCTGAACACGGATGGATGGAAGACCAAGGCCATAAAATATGGAAACATATTTAGGCAAATAGACGCGGACATCATATGTATCTCTGAACATGGGGTGAAAACGATGTGCCCATGAAAATCACCAATTACAATATATTAAAAAAGAAACCAACAAGAGGGAGGTACGATGGCGTGGCTATGGCAATAGAAAAGAACCTCCACTACACACAGGGACGAGAAGTCGACGAGGCCTACGTGACCGTGACACTAGAGATGGAATACTCCCCCCTCACAGTTGCTGTGGCCTACCAGCCATCCCGTCGTCCCTATGTCCTGATCCATTCAATAATGGAAATATACAATAATAACAACCCTATCATATTATTAGGAGACCTGAACGCCCGCTTACGGGAATCAGTCTATTAAGGGTTGAACAACGCAGGAAAAATAAAATTTTGAATTACTGTTAGACAGGGCATTAATCCAAAAGGTAGGCCCAGAGTTTCCGACGTTCATTAGGGAAAGATCCGCCACCAGGCCGGATATAATTTTATCATCCCCAAACTTTCCATACAACATCTACATGGAGCCAATTCCAATCCCCTGCAGCGACCACATAGGAATCCTGGTGAAGATTAACCAGAACCCAATATTGATCTCCATAACACCAAGGAAATCATAAAAGAGGGCAGACTGGTAAAATATACCCAAATATTAGAGAGATAACAACAACCAGAGCTAAATGGCAGAAACCAGGAGAACTAAAAAACATAAGGACAACATGATTGAAACAATGATAGAAGCCGAGAAACAGGCAGTACCACGAAAAAAATATAAGACCTTAACCACATCCTAAATGGACAACAGAAATGAGAAAAAAACAAAGAACATCACAATAAAGTACCAAGAAATAAAAGACTACAGGAGTTCACTGCAGAGGTCAAAAGAGCGCAACGAATAAAAAAAGAACTGTTTTTCTTAATAGAAGAGCAACAAGGAGAAATGTGGCCAGAAACACTGGATAAAACAGCCAGAACCGAAGACTCCAAAGAAGCATGGAGGCCAATAAAAACGATAAAAGGCAGACCACCCAAAAAAACGATTAAACTAACGAATACATAATGATCAACGCAGAAATAGAAGAGAAATTCATATCTGATTGGAGCAGAATCTATAAATTAAGAATGAGGAGAACATAATCTATGGCACAACAACAGAAAGGAGAGTCAACGAGACCATAGTAGCCAACATCCACAGATTAACTCCTGCATCAAAAGTAGAAAACAACAGAAACGAACAAATAGGCCTGGGAACCACAATTACGACCGAAGAAATAAAAAGCACCATCAAAACTTTCCAACAAAAAACGCCAGGAACAACAGGTCTAACGAAATAAAATTATGAGAAAGCCCCAGGAACTATTCTGAATAGCATAAAAGAGCTATTTAATGACTACCTAAATATAGGCGCCTTCCTTGAGAAGTTTAAATTAGCAAGGATCGTATTCCTAACGAAACCAGGCTAACCAGAAAACCTGGTCTAGAGTTACAGGCCAATTTTCTTGCTGAATTTCCAGGAGAAGGTCTTTAAAAAATAATAAATGAAAGATTGGATACATTCCTCGAAGAAAAGTAAAAACACAACGAACACAGTTCGGCTTCAGGAGAGGCAATGACTCCAAAATGGCCCTAGCCATAATCACAGAAAAAATAACTCAATCTACGGCTAAAAAAAGATACGTCGATGTAGTTCTTCGCGACGTAGATAAAGCCTTCGACAAGGTATGGGTCGAAGGACTAAATATAAACTCTTACAGCTCAACCTCGGCGTAAAAATGGGGAGAATAATAGCCAACTATGCATCAAACAGAAGGGCACAAATAAGAATCGAAGGACAAGAAGGCCCCACTTTCGACCTACAAACAGGAGTTCCAAAAGGAGGGTGCCTAAGCCACACCTTGTATTCCATCTTTACCGCCGACCTACCTAGCCCAATCTCACCTAACAGTATAAATATACAATATGCAGATGATATAAGCCAAATAATTCAGGAAAACCATACAAACGTAAGATCGCAGACTCGTATTGCAGCACAAAAAATAAAAAAACATAAACAATTATGAAAAACGTTGCAAAATTAAAAGAAACATCAACAAATTCAAAATAATCCCTTTACAAAGATTAAAAAAAGACACATATAACCATAGAAGGTACAGAGTACAAATATTCAAATTAAGGGAAAGTACTGGGCATACAGTTGGAAAGTCGTGGATACTGTAGCCACGTGAAATCCAGGATCGCCTCAGCGAAAGCAGGCTTAAGACTGTTCTACACCCTAGGAAATCTGAGTAAAAAAAAAGAACATTGTACAAAGCTTTCGTTAAGTCGGTTCTGGTGTATCCATCGATCTCTGTGCAAGGCACATCAAAATCTAATAAGAAAAAAATACAGAGAATACAAAACAAAGCGGCATACCTTATCACTAACACTAGAAAAAGAGAGAGGAAGAAAATACGAGACATTAGAAACAGCCGAAATTCAACCCATAAATATGACGCTAGAAGCACGAGCTAATAAATTATGGACAAAGATAGATAAAAAGCTCGTAGAAATGAACGACGAAATTAGAATACCGGAATCAAACCGAAACCGAATAAATAATGCATTCACGAGCAGTAAGTTCCACCTACTGCACATGCACCTCTTTATTACAGCAAATATAAAATAAATGGTCATGAACTATTTATATATGAGGCGAGACCATTACTAATGTTCAATTTATACAGGAAAGGCAAACCGAAAATTTTAAGTTAACAGGAAACCGGCGAGCAAACGAATCCTAGCCCGCCAGTCGGTCGCCCGTTATATACGGCTGACTTAAAGACGTCATAAGTTTGCTGACGCCGCGAAGTAGAACTCACAACGTCATCAATGACGTCACCAAATTCGCGCCAATAACCGTTAGGACGACTCGGCCGATCCGCGGGGTTGAGTTCAGAGGGGACCCAAGTCCCCACCGGTCTGCTGTACAAATACAAAAAGTGAAATATGAACAAGCGCACATTAAATGGTGACTGATTGGTAAAAATCAGGGTAACACTCACTTTCTCATTTTAAGATTGTTACCTGGGTGCTTTTAAGACAGGCCAAAGAGGTCTGGCGCAGTGGTCCACATTTGGAGAAATGACTTCCTTATTTTTTAAACTCAAGCAGTTCTGGTCAGAACATGAGGCCGTTTTGATTTTCTAAGCTACACTTTTTCCGTGGGCCTGGCCCCTCTTCTCGAAATTTGGGCCATTCGCATGCAAAGCTCAATTCCTATACCTCCCGTAAGTTTTGTTTCTGCTAATAATTAAGTTTGACATAGTTACCTTTGCACAAGTTTCTCCATTTACTCTGTTCTTTCAACATAAGCTTACTGATCTCATGTGGAATCCAAATCTACTAACTGCTCAACTTTTCCATTCGCCATATTTATCTTATTACTCTTTAGCTTCTTTGCTTGTTTTTTGTCCTATATAGCCATATATATGAATTTCACTGATATGCTCATCTGGAGCTTGTAGTTTCTACAGGTACACCTCGCATTTCCATATCATTGACTGTTGTTTTACATCATTCAACATTTAGAATTCTCCTTTCTCTGTTTCAGGTCTATCAGCCTCACAATCAGCTATTGCTGGCTTTTAATTGTTTAGATTGGATAATAAAGGGTTGGATGGTCCTAAAAATTTGGATATTCAAATTTATGTAAGACATTCAGTGGAAGACGGTCGAAATGAGTGGCAAGATATAGGAGGCTAGTAGAAACGCGGCTGTGTGATATAGCTGTTTAAATTTCATATATTTATAATAGCGAAGTGGAAGTAGCCAAAGGGGAAAATCGTAAGGAAATATTTATTCATGTGAATTATATGGAGATATGCGTTTAAAAGGAATGAAATATAAATCAAAAGGCGGAAAAGTAATGGTTTTCCTGATGTAAGATGAGAATCTGTAAGTTCTGGCGTTTCCCTAATTATGATGGTTCGGATGTAGAATGGGTCATAATATAATGAATGATGTGACTAGGACTTGTTTCGTAGGTATATTTGTATGATATGTATGATGGTTCCAACGATAGTACATTGAATTGAGACTCAAGTATGAAAAGAAAAGAAATTGAATGAGAGTAAACAAATGGACTATGTAAAAGCAATAATTGGAGAAGAAAAATAATTATGATTAGAGTAAGGACTGGGTAGGAGATTTATATGACCATTGCGAAGAAAAATTTGAAATGGATTATTATCTAGATTTTTATCAAAGTAATGGAATACAGGAATGGAGAACGGATGATAGAAGGTTTTTGCAATATAACGTGATTGATACCAATGTGGTAAAAGGTTTCTGATGACGTAAATTATGCATTTAATATTTGTAGGAAGTGATATATTAGCGATGGCAAAACAAATTTGTATTTGACGTTAATATTAAAACAGAAGTTTTAATATTAACTACTTTTCTTCTATACAGAAAACCAAAATTAAACAGATAAATATATAAATATACATATATATATATATATATATATATATATATATATATATATATATATATATATATATATATATATATATATATATATATATATACATATATATATATATATATATATATATATATATATATATATATATATATATATATATATATATATATATATATATTCTTAATTCTTCAGAGGATATGAAGCTATTTAGAGGAATAATATTTAAGCTTCCTTTGGATCGATTGAAGGGGTAAGAAAAGATATTAGAAACTTGACACTACTGCGACATATGGATTCATTTGATGAATATAAAAAAACAAGCTTGACTCATTTTTATTTGTTTGTTCTTTGATGATTTATAATTAAAAAAGGCATTTATGGGTGTTTTCGGTGCGTACGCCGGATTAGTGCTCGAATATGCGTTTAAAAATATTCTGCCGCTTTCTTAAAAAAAAGATTGGTGTAAGTTTGCAAAATATTGTTTTAAAGCCTTTAAATGATTAGTATGTAAGATTTTTTATTACTTCTTTTAAGGTTCTATGGTCGATAAATAATATTTTAAAGTCGCCATTTTTTAGTAGTTAATTGTAACTTTTTCATATTTGATTCCATTGAAGGGTGGTCTAGCTATATGCGCTCTTTTTCTAACCCCAAATATTACCGTTAAATAAACGACTTAAAAATAGCTACATTAAAGTAGCATGTTTATTTCTTGGTACTTGAAAAAAATATATATAAACAGCCCACTTCCTTACCGAAAGAGACAAGTGTACAAACATCCTCTTCAAAAAATGTTTCTGAATTTGAGCAAAAGTGTAAGGCAGAATTTAAGAATTGGTTTTCCTTGTGCATAGTAGGGAAAATATGCTGCTGGACGTACTTAAAGTCAAAGGTATAGGACTATCTGATCACATGATTATTTTGTGTCAGACTAAATTGAGAAGATGTATTTAGGTGAGTAGTAGGAAGAAAGAATATATGAAAATGCATGAAAGGAAAAGATACAAAGTAAGCGAGCCTATGGAACTAGGTAATGTAGAAATTTTTACAATAAGTGGCAGGCTGTAGTTCAAGGTATGTGTCTGTACAAATTGCTAAATATGTGAAGATGATGTGAAGTGTGTCGTAGATAGCAAAAAGGAAGGCGTTCTTAGATTGCTTTAATTGTGTATATACGAGTTTAGAGAGATGAAAATCAATGGATACTAGGAAAAGAAAGAGAAAGTAGAACAAGTGAATAAAAAAAATACGAAAATATCAAATGAAGAATTTTGACAAAATATGAATGAGAATCACTATGGAAACGAAAGCTGATCTGGGATAAATTGACAAGGAGAAAGAACCAAGAGCAGCAGAGCAGCCATTTGAACAGCAAGTATAAGATCGGCAGGGTATTTTTGAACAATGAGGAGGTTAAAGAAGAAGGCGAGAAAAATTTGACGAATTGTATACTGTGAGTTAAGAATATGGGGCAAACTAATATTTGATTTGCTTCCGAGTCATAAATTAGTTGGTATGGGCGTATGAAAAAGGTTACCATTCAAGAGGTTGTTAGTGATCTGAGGGATCTTAGAAATGGAATACAACTTTAATCCCAGATATCTTTAGCTGAGATCCTATTACGTGATGATGATTGTTTTACAGAATAAAATTTTTTGCTCTGTTGTAAGGCATTTTGCAGTGAAATATTGTTTGAGGTAAGGAAGAGATAATTAATACTGCCGTTGCAAGAGGGGTAAAGTAGAGCATGGGGAGGACAAATACTACAGTGTGAAAGTCTTTTCTCTTTTGAGGTAAAGCATATGGAAAGAAATCTCATTTTCTCTATAAGATCGATGCCTAAAGTATGTATTATTGATAGGAGATAAACGAGGTGGCTCATAAATGTGTGTGGGTGCGTGAATCAAGTATTTTTTCTTAGAAATCTTGCCGAAAAAAGATTAGAGTGGTAAAGTGTATGCCAGGCTCATTACTCTGAAAAAGCTTCTAATCGTATAGACATAGAAAATACATAGCAGGCGCTAAGAATTTATGAACTGCAGTAAAATACATACTGGTAATGGAATGAATCTATCTATATCCATTTATGTGGTTATCTATTAATGTAGATGACAGTTAGATTTGACACTTAGAAATGTTATTGAAAGTTATATGACAGAATTTGTGTAAATGTTTGGTGGGAGAGGGGATGGAACCGAATTAATAAAAATGTTAGCTTAGGCATTATTAGAGTAAGCGTAAATCTACCATGCTTTGTAAATAATAATGGCTAAGATTATATGAAGTGTGAACATAAGGTTCTTAATGTTATGAGAGACTATAGAGATTAGAGCTACATGGAATATTCTTCTTGTCAGCTTTGTTTTTTGCGAGAAAGAAAATTGTATTGAAAGAGAAGGAATGAGCTCAAGGAAGAGCAATGCAAATAGCCAAATTAAGAGGTATGCTTGGTATGCGAAAGGTGAAAATCGAAGAACAACGAGGTAAGAGATTTTAATATTGTGTGAAGAAGGGATCGAATGTGTTCTAAGCTAGTGTTGCAGTGTAAGAGGAATGTATGGTATTAAACTTGTGAAACAGATATAAGAGAATCAGCATCAGGTAGAGAGACGACTTTCAAAAGCACAGAAATTAGGACTGATTATGCAGATGAGTGAGTGAGAGTGATAGAGCTGACCGCGAAGAAACTGAATGATATTGTGTATGAGAGATGTGAATAAAAAGTTAATATGCGGATGGGTGATGGGATCTCATGCTAAACGCTGAACATTGCTGTGTCGAGATGCTACATTTCATAGCACCCCATTAATATAAATTGTCCTCGGACTTCATTACAATATCAAGTATTTCCACATTCATTGAGAATGTAACTGGCTGAAAGAATTAAACTTCATTTAAGAAAAAAAGAAATGTCCTTGGTAACTTCAGGACAAAAGGTATACGACTCTCAATTCAAATAGGCTTTACCAAGAATGGGCAACCAGCGGCTATTATAAATTTCAAATACGGCGATTTGAAGCTTTTTAATAAAAAATAAATTTTCATAGCTTTTGCTTTCTTTTTCTACTTTATGAAGATAGCATTTCAATCGTCCAGCAAAAATAACTAATCTATCAGTATTTAATGCACCTGTCATTACTAAAAAATATATATAAAATTAAATTTTGACCGCGCTCGCTTGGTGAAAACGATATTAATATTTTAGCGCGAATAGCGGTTTATTTCTAGGACCGAAAATAACTGTAGTCAAATCCTCTTTTATTTTTTAAGGATTTTTTCCAAAGCTTTCACGAAATACAGAGAGATGATAGTTTGTCAGGCAATATCTCGTATGCCGCCTCTCTTTTGCTTGCTATAGGGCCACAAATTATGAAAATGACCATTTACTGTATTTTATTGGGTTGATTCTAAGTAATTTTCCGTTTTTAGATATATATTTCTTTATATATAACTAAACAATTAAATAATTTTAAACTCTCACCATTTTTTTAATGACCTTTTTCCATTCAGGTGTTTGCTTATTAATTCCCCTAAGGTGGAATTCATCAGGTTTTGAGTTGAAGAACTTGTCTTCGGACAAGTCGGAGAAGTGTCAAATGGAATTTAACATAAGTAAGTGTAAGTGGATAGGAAGTATAGATTAAAGTAATGCACGGAATAATTATGAAATAAATCAAAACTTTAGGACTGTCAGATTGCGAAAGAGACATGTCTCTTTATATGTTCCAACCTGCGCGCGAGAAAGGAGTGTTTAAGTGCTGCAAAAGAGCTACATAATAGGGTATTTTAGGGTTTAAGTGGAGGAACTGAGAATTAGGAGTATTGAAATCTTCTAAATCAGTACATAGCATGAGCTAGACGTCATTTTGAATATGCAATGCCTTTGTGATTACAGTATTATAGGATGGATATTGGTTTGCTTTGATGGATAAATACTTTGATTCATAGACTGAAGAGATTACGTAATGTTGAAAGCCGTAGGAGACTAAATAGCATATTTTGAAAGAACTTGATTGTGTTCTTAAAATAGGTAAAAGATTATAATTGGGGAGAGATAGGTGAGGTTGTTATTTTTAGTGAACAGGATAAGAGACGTAGTAATGGGCTTAAGCTTGACAAGTTTAAGCATAGGAAAGAGATTAGTAGAAATTCATTTACAAGTAGAGGGCTAGATAAATTTCATATGCAGAGTAGCCATATAATAGAAGCGTCCCTCCTGATTATTTTTAAGAATTGCCTGGTTGATTTATGGATTAGGATGCTAGGTAGCAAACGGGCTCCTTATTAGCAATTGACATCCTTTTTCAGAATCATTCATTTTTTTATGTTCTTATGACTCTAGTGAAAATTACGACGGAAATGTATACGAAATTTTGTTAAGTCCAGTAAATCACTTCAACTAGAAATGTTTTTTGCTGACACATTAATGGCACTTTAAGAAATTACTTTTCACATTAACGCATAGCACGTTGTACCACGTCGGAGTGCCACGAGAATAACTTACTTTGGAAGTGAACCTATATTGCCATTTACGGGCACACACCTTTTGTGATATATCCTTCATTCATTTACAAATTACCCTTACTTTGCAGGACATGACAGAAGCAACGCCTGTGAAAACAACTTGATTTCAATGGAAGCTCCAGCTAAGAATATATAATGTGTCAAACATTAAAAAAAGAGAGACTCGTGCAGAACACCTTCGTGCATCATTTCGAACGTGAAAAATCCTTCTCCAAGAGCAGAATTGAGGACTGGTTGGACAACATCGAGAACTATGTGACAGGGGAGAACCTCAATGCAGCCAGTGACAAACGTCCAAATCATTCAGGACGCTCCAGGAAGCGTACAGCTGAGCTGGTCGAGACCGTGATAGAGTCAGTTGAGCAGAGTCTAAAACGCTCTGTGTGCAAGCGAATTTAGTCCCTCGGTATATCCCGTGAGACTTGCAGGAGAGTGCTATTAATGGAGAAGATTTAGGAGATCTTAGCTTTCCTTAACCTCCACTAGACCTCAGATGAAGCTCACTTCCATCCCGAATGTAAGGTAAAATCGAAGACAAATGTCTTCTGCGGGATCTCCAGACCAAATTAGGTAGCCGTCAAGCCCCTACACTCCCCTAAGTGCGTGGTATGGACTACAATCTCAGCCAGAGTCATTATCATACCATTACGGAACTCAGGAAAGCGATCAGACCCAGTTTTCGGTCGGTTTGCAATGACGTCATGGTCAACTTTGTGCTGCGTCTCAAGAAATGTACAGAACAAAATGGATGTCATCTTGAACATGTGATCTATAATGAAGAAG
Source organism: Ceratothoa steindachneri (assembly GCA_963969495.1). Lineage (NCBI taxonomy): Eukaryota > Metazoa > Arthropoda > Malacostraca > Isopoda > Cymothoidae > Ceratothoa > Ceratothoa steindachneri. Next base: position 150,613,317 of record OZ018327.1, on the reverse strand, counting down.
AAAACTCCAAAGGCTCTCATGTTTTGATGTGTTTTTTTTTAAACACAATAAACTATTTATCACCAAAGTTTCATTTAATCCTTGCAGAAAATTAAAAAATGAGACCTATAGAAATTTGGGGCCCGCTTTTTGTGCGGTAACCCTGAATTATCAGGCGCCATATTACTTACACATAGACGTGAACACTCAATCCGGAAAAGTTTTTAGGGATCGCATAAGTTCCGAGATTGAAATCGATTAAGAATGTAAAATCTATTCCCTTAATTTAATATTATTTGATAGAAGGACAGTTTACGGTTAAGCTAGGCCTAGTTTGCTCTCGTGAGATTTACATTTTGTTTTGTAGATCTGTTTTTGTTATTTAAATTGAATTTAAGATGATAGCGAGACTCGAGTTTGAGTTTTTCTATTTATGGAGTGTTGAGAAAAGCATGATATCCTGAATGGGTATTATGCTCGTTATGCGTAAGAATGCATGTCTAAGCTAAAGTTTTGCGAGGTTAGGTTCATATTGAGAAAATAAATTAGAATCAGGGCAGCATATGAGCCATAGGTTACGTAGGAGTGTAGATGATGATGGGTAAAATGATAGACGTCGGAAAATGACAATGAATGTTGGCAGGAATCTTAAATTGGTTAGGGTTTCCGGTGAAGTAGGTCAAGGAGGAGAATGATGTTTCAGTGGGTCTAGATTTAAACCAGTTTTGTACGAGGAAGTGAAAGATTCAAATGATGATGAATGTGGGTTAATGTTGATAGAAGAGATAGGTCATGGCATGTTAGTTGCCTGAGACAGAGAGATAACAAAATTGTTTGCTTGACCAATAGATTCTCCGTGCTGAGATAGTCCGTGCCTGGAATTATCAACTGATTAATTAGATTGTAGTCAGATGGCGGTTGTGGCTGGATTTTGAATAAAAATACGAAAGAGGTAAGTGGGAAAAGGTTAAAAAAAGGAGTATAACTGAAATAAATGCAGTGAAAGATTCTCGTTTTATTAAATATTTAGATAGAGAGTTAAGTACAAATAGATAGACGGGTTTAAGTGAATGCTTCTCGGGTGCTGAAGTATTTGATTCCTCATACATGAATGGAGGGCTGGTGTTTGGGTTTGAGAGTGAAGCAATCATGATCAAGCATGTATGAATGAAGGGTGTTAAGAGAGTAGGTTAATTATGAGTTACATGAGATATATCATACGGTGATTGAAAAGGTGAATAGAAGTAGACTGTAGAAGGTTATGTCAGGTGTGGTTCTGAGAATCAATTGAGCGAAGGAATGAATGTTTCGGGCAATTGAATTAAAGTAATATGTCAGAAGTATGATCGAAAAGGAGGGTGTGATTTTTGTTGATGTGTAGGATGGGTTTTATGGAAAGAAAGAACTGTATGCAATGGATAGATTGCATTTAAGTATGGATGGGGTAAATGTGTTGTGGCAGGGGTATAATTTTATCACTTGGTCCTTACGAGCGTGAAACTAGATTATATCACAGTTAAGGGAAATATTAGAGGACAATTAGTAATGATAGATTGATACCAGCAGTGAGAATAGGAAATAGAGATATACCAAGAGAACCTGAAACTAGTATACCAGAAGAGTCTCAAAAATAAATGGCTAAAGTGTTTTTATTCCAATGCACGCAATCTTCGAAGTTAGTAGGGAAAGTTATTTTGCTACACAATAGCGGAAAATAGAAATATAATGTGCATAACAAAGTAACAGGTTAATCAGGCCAAATTTAATCAAAGAGAAACAAATATCGTATAAATTATTGCAATTAACAATTATATTAACCAGCGGATTGGGGGGAGACTTAATTAATTATGTAAAGTTATTTCTAATCTAATCCAAATCATAGAATATTGGATGGGAAAATGTTTGATCGCTATTGGTAGATATTTGGGTTAATAAAACTCTTGAAATCATGATAGAACCATTAAATAAACTAAGAAACCAATCCATTGAAATAAGGCTATGATAGAGTAAATTAACAAAGAATGCAATTGCGAAACTGATATCGTTGGCAATTTAAATTTTTTATTAACTAGTTCGGAAAATAGAATAAGTGCATATTTATATCTTCAAAGATTTATAGCAGGTTTTCAGGACAACTTCCTTAAGAAGATGGTAAATCAGCCAAATTGTAGAAACAATACACTGGACCTAGCTATAAACAAGCTGAAATTATAGTTAAGGAAATTTCCGTTGGGGAATCATTAGGCAGTTTGACCATAAGATAGTTTGATTTACATACTCAGAGTAAGAAGATAAGCATTGTTAGGAATAACGTAAAATTTCCGAATTTCCTTGAGTGGGATTATAACATTAAGTAGCTAATGACAACAAATCGCGTAGGAAGAAGAGTTGAGATGTAGGATTGTTTGTAATATTGGAATACTTCCAAGCAAATTTTAAATCTGGTAGAGGAGCGATGTATCCCAAAGGAGTTGATTATACATAAAAAAGCAGTAGAACATTATAGTGTAATCATGATATATCTATCTTTATCAAGTAAAAAGGAAGAGGCTTTCAAATAATATAAAATGTAAAAAGCGTCCACTATAAAAAAGTCTAGAAAAGTTAGGAATTAATTAAAAATTATAAAAAAAGTAAAGGGAGTTCCGAAATTACCTTAACACAGAAAAGTAATAGGGATCCAATTAAGATAGAATAGGGCCTCTTAAATTGGATGGTAAGATTAACGAGAAAGATGAGGAAAAGATAAAAGGGCTTAATGAGGAATTTATATGTGTTTAATGGAGAAAACCAGGAAAGATTTAATCCCAGTAATGATATGGGAGGAAAAATGTTTTAGAGTATTAATATTAAAAAGAAAAGTAGAAGGGCACTTATAAATGAATATGATGTTCGAAAACTACGTGCCCTAATAATATTCATTTTATTATTCTTTAAGTAGGGAGGGGAAAGACTTTCACTTTCTCTATTGAAGTTATTTGTTTGATCTCTTAAATTTGGGAAAAGAGCTCTTGTATAAAGTGCGGTAGGCAGTTTTACGCAGTTTGCAACTGTGACTTTTGTGTGTGTCGGCTTTCAATCTTCTTATCATAGTAGACTCAGTTGCGCAACAAATGTAAAGGATGCAATACAATGGCATATTTCATTGCTCAAAATTTGGAGGAAGAAAAATGTTTTGTCGGGATTCAGCCGAAAGCTACAATGCAAAGATCTCTGAGAGCTTGGGTGTTAATCTGTTGGGAGTGCAGAGGACCAGAAAATTGATAGATGAATTAGGCTGTGTTTACAAGGGTATGGAGACTTGAAACCTCATTCTGAGTGTTTTTTTCTGAAAAGAACCACCAAATTTGTAGCCAAGATCTAGGAAATCATTGACCTCGATCCCATCAAGTGACTGAAGTATATATCCATGAACAAGGGCGTCTCAGAATATCTCATTGGATAGCTATTACATGAGGACATCCGATATTACTCAGACTAGATGAGATAGAGCCAGCTTATGTCACAGAAGATCATCGAGAAGAGGGAAAAAGTGCTACGCTGATTGTAAACAAACTAAAACATCACCTTAAACCTAGCATTATTTTGCTCTTCCCAGACGAGAAGAATGAATGAATAGTGTTGAAAATAAATTATGCGAAGCCCAAACGGACTAGCCCGCAGCCAAACTCAAGGATAAGTAATTCGCATTAGTGTTCTCACTAAAAATATAGACATCTTGGGAATATACAAAAATATAGCAATGAAATTAAGATCAATAGAATTGAAGTACAGGAATTTAAATTCATTAAGGGGTGTAAAAGGTTATAAAAAATTAACTATTGAGAACTCGACAAAGGGTAAAAACATAGACTATAGATGGATCAACAATAGATACAAGTACAGAGAATATAAAATGAAACAATATATTTTATTTTGGCTAAAAGATTAGATTCTTCTAAAAATTTAAAAATTCTATTCACACTAAAAGAGACACGAGTCTCAGACAAGACGCCCCGCAGAACCTTTTAAGGGGCATCTGCCCAGCAAAGAAAGGGAAGACCCTCCTCCCAAGATTTCTGAAAAGGGGACACTCGGCAAAGATGTAAAGGATGAACAGCTACACCCTGCACAGAATGCAAAAAGGGGGTCGCTGCCCATTCATCAAGTGACCATGAGTGAGGCGGCTATGACCTATCCTCAGTCTGCACAAAATAGCCTCCAGTCTACGTGGTCTCATGGTACGTAGCCATGGGAGGACTAAAGGTTTTATGGAATGGAGCCTGGTGGAAGGAAGCTCATCCCACATCTTCTGCTATAAGCCGAATACTTATTTGGTGATGAGGGGATAGACATCACGAAGTGGGACTTGGGCTGATGGGGGCGTCCCTAATGATGCGGATTCCTTGGCCGCAGCATCCGCTCTTCATTACCTGGGATGCCCACATGACTTGGTACCCAGCAAAAGGAAATCTTATCAATACGAGAAATCCCAGTCGAGAAGATTTGTGCCAAGATCAACTTGTGAACTCTCAAAACAACTGCTGTTTTTTTCCTGGGTTCCACAAAAATGTACCAAGTGTGATGAATACCAAGTTCTGCTTTCACATCATGGTGTTTGGTGTGGTCAGTAGCAGGATGACGTCAAGTGCCTGGAAGAGTTGGATTTGCTCTAGATACAGGAGGCGGCTGCTCATTGGCAGTATGTGTAGCAACAGAATTCTGCACCTTGCTACATGAGAATGAGGAGAGAGTGTTGGCTGATAGACAGTTAATGTGACCATATCATTACAAAGAGTGGCCTCTCAACTAACAAGCCTTCAACCATCTGGGCTATTTATTATGTGTAGAGGTAGTTCAGAGAAAGACCAACAATTCCCGTGGGTTTAAATAGCATAATTGCTTAAAAGAAATTTAATCACTACTATTGTGTCAAGCACATGGCTGCAAATCCATATATATATATATATATATATATATATATATATATATATATATATATATATATATATATATAATTTAATAATTTATTGGGCAATTGATTTTATTATTATTATAAGAACTGTTTGGATTTTAATGTTTTTTATCTTTCTTAATTCTAATGATGTGAATGTGGACAAGTATTTTTGAGAAAGAAATTGATAGTGATGTGTCATTGTCTACATGATTTCGACCGAGCTTACTTCGTTACTTTGCTAAATATTTGACTCTGTTTTGGAATAGACAGTTTTACGTTGCATTTATTGCAAGTAAATTATACTTCAAAAATCTCGGAAAAGAGGTTCACAGTGACCTTGATTGGGTATTGGAGTTTTGGGGGAAACAAGGGGTTATTCGCCTCTTTCATCTGTCGCGGTCATTTCTCCAAATCTGCTCTTCATATTTGCTGCTCGCTAGAATAAAACAGAAAAAGGTTCAGAAAGAAGTAATAAAATGTACGCAAAAAGTAATTACGGTTAAATATATAATAACTTACTCATAAACTAGAAAGATGGAGTCTATATCTAAGATTACACCAACTTTCACCCAGTTAAACAGGCGGATAGTCGAGAAGGCCTGCAGCAGGTTCTGATGCCGCCTTGTGGCCATGTTTCAGTCCGGCGGCAATTTGCTTGAATATAGTGAATATTTAAATCCTTCAAGTCTTTAAAATGTTACTGTGGGAAATAAATCAGTATAAAAGAATATTGACATTGAAGTTAAAATACACATTACACACTGTAAAAGGTAGTTCCAAATCTTAAACAATGGAAGGAAGGATGATCAGAATATAGTTGAGTTAGGGTCGATAGAATGGAGCAATAAAATGTAACATACTCGTAATTTTCACCATATCTATAACAATAAATATTACCTCAGACTAGTTTTAGATCTTGTGGATAATATAATAAAGAATGCCTTCAGCTTATTTAGAATTTGGCCGAAACGTCAAATATTGAAAAAATGGATAGAAAACATTCAGAACAATTGTGGCCGCAAGTTGAGTGCAAAATACAGAATAGAAATGCATTCTTTACCAATAACTTTCATTCTTGGGAATAGCTTGCAAGGGTTAAAAATATTTTCTAACTATTTTACATTAATTCAATTATTTTTCTCAATGTAAGGTAAAGTACTGTTGACTCAAAGAATGAGATCTCACGGGCATTCTAATAAAAAACCACGAAGTGGAATAAACAAGTTTTATGTATTTTCTAATATAAATTAAAAATAACACAAGAACAAAATATGAGATAAGATTAAGAATAATCTTTAATTACTCTTCAGAAAAAAGACGGGATATATTGGTTTATTTTTCATGTTGAGGTCGGCAACTTCCTAAATGAATAAGGACTTTGATGATTTATTGATAACAGAGTAGAAGATCTCCTTATCCCTTTAAGGTCACTGGCAGGCCTGTATGTCAAGTGTTTGATTCGTTGTATAAAAAATTCCTTTACATTTATTTAAATTAAAATTATTTCTAAATCATTTTAGGTCTGTTTTATGCGTACTTAATGACTAGATGGCGACTCAATTGTTTTAGGAAAGTATTGGAAGAACAACCATTTAGTTATCGAACCTGGTTGAAATGTGCAGGTATTTTAGTTATTCTGCTAAAAAAAATTATATAAAATAGTATAACACCAATACCTTAATTGAAAATGTCATACAAAGAAAAAGAGTAAATAGTAACTGCAAAGGTTCAAAAATATTTATGCGGCACACATACTGGTCAATGCCCGTAGAGGTAATTCTCTCTTAGGATTTTTTTCTTTCTGTAGATTATATATGGTTAGACAGAAAGTCCTGATCAACCTATGAAGCGGAAAGAAAAGAAAAGAAAAATTATAGATTAACACCAACATTTATTCTTCGAAATAAATTCCCTCATTCTTTAAAATATTCTTCCAGCGATTAGCCAGCATCCGAATCTGTCTCAGATACCAATCATCTGGCTCTGAATAAATAAAGTATAAACAAACCTCCTTTACTCCAGCAAAAGTCTTTAGTCGCTGCTCGGGGAGGAAGTGTGCCATTGAGCTGAATAGGCAATAGTCACTCTGAGCAGTATCGGGACTGAATGGTGCATGTAAAAGAATATCAACAGCGTACATCTGTTTGAACTTGTCCATAGTGTACCTGGCAATGTGTAGCCATACATTTTCTTTCTGAAAGAAATCCTGACCTCGATTGATCAAAGTATGATACTCCTTTAATATATCGTACATGTGCGCTAGCTGCTGGGAATACAGTTTAGCGTTGATGGACCAACAAAGTGGAAGGAGCTCGAACTGCAGTACTCCTTGGAAATTTCACCAGACACAGATCTTGATCTTCTTGTTAAACCGATTTCGTTGTAGAATAGATGCTGGTTGGTCACCTCGAGGAACCAAGTTTCTCTCCAGATCTTGATTAACTGTGTACACTCACTTTTCATCTGATGTGTAAATCTTTACTCTACGGGCAGTTTGTGCTTCGGTGAGGTAATATGTATGCAATCAGGGTTTCCTGCGAACAAAATATTTAATACAATCGATTCAGTACAGTCTGATTTGATTAGACTCGAACAACATTCAGGTGCTTGATGAAGGGTGAACTTTAAAAGCTGCCACTACAGCACCGCTGTTTAAGGTTTATGGTCTACCGGAACGTAGTTTATTGGCAAGAATACGATCCCAGGAGTTGAAACGTAAATATCACAACAAGAACTTTGCTTGATTGACTGTGTCTTCGCCTTCAGTATCGCAACTCTTGTAGAAAGCTTTCACTTATATCAGTAGGGAATCAAAACTCTAATTCCACTTTCTCCCAAAATCATTTCTGTCAGTTGTGGCTTAGACAAAGAAAAATAAACTTGGCAGGAGCAACAAACATAGCAGGGTAGTCATATTAGTAAGGCCAAGCAAGTCTAATGTGTTTGGATCGTAAGGCAGACCTAATCTAATGTAGTCGGATTCGTGAGGCTAACCTAATCTAATGTTGCTTTTGCTACATAAAATTTCATTGTTTTATTTCCGGTTCCTAAGTTAGTCACGACTTTCTGGCCAACCATATATTTTCCGTTGTAATTTTACACTTATTATTACTGACAGGATTTTTACTCTCAGTCACAAGCAAAAATCGATTTTTTAAGTCTGATGTCTCAGGCCGATACCAACATTAGGAAGGAGGCTGTCATTGAAAGGATGACACAAGGTGAATGATGGATGTATTAGAATTTGTCTCGGAGGAGTGTCTTAGAAAATGGTTACAGTTTATGGCATGGTTGGATTATGCCTTATGGAAAAGGACACTCGAAATAGAAAGGGATAGAGAGAGAGAAAGAGAGAGCAATAAAGAGAAGTTTGTATACAACATAACGATTCCACATAGAGCGTACCGTCTTATCTTAAGGTCTTAATTATTTGAGAGCAAGAATTATAAAAATCTCAATTATTGTTTTCATAAAGTTCTATGTAAACTCTTCTAGTGTTTTCTCATTTGAATTTTGTAAAACGGTTGATTTCATTCATATTAAGAATAATATATTGTTAAATATAGATTAATAAAGTAACACTCGGTTCTATTTGTGTGGTATCGAAAGAGAGTTATAAAGTTGTATGTTGCTCTATTAATTCATCTTATTCTTTCGCCAATCATTTTACTTTATCCAAAACGTTAGTATTAAACTAATTAATTTATGCAGAGTTTAAGACTAAGTTGTGATTAATGCTTTTATTGTATTATTGATCTTTATATAGCCGTTAATAAATTATATTTTTATTTGCCTCTCACTGAGTAGGTTAACTTTAGTCAATGATGTGGTATTAGTGAGCATAAAGGTTTCAACGAGCCATTGGACCAAGGGGTTGTTATTAAGCAGTATAATTATTCATCTTTATTTACACAAAGTTCCTACTAGGTTTATTATTAAATAGTATACAGGCATACATTTTTGAAAGATAGTACAAATTTACACTATTTTATGACAATCCTATTTATATTACAAATAAACGATGTAAAAGCGAATAAAAACTTTGTTGCTAAAGAAAATGAAGTCTAGCAATTATTCTCTTGTGATCGGGGTCGATGGGGAATATCGCGCAACTCATAGCCAATGTTCCCTAAATGTTGGCACACCACCTTCACGTGGTGCCCCTGTTTTTTAACTGAGCGTGTGCCCAACGTCCGAACACCAGGCGGAATATCCTGGTTTGGGTACCTGACTAAGGGTACCCACCAACCTTCTGGGGCAGTTGTGTGTATGGACACCAGCACACTTCTGGCCCATATGGTTGTCTTTGCTGTGGCCCTGCAGTTAGTGAATGGCATCACAAGGGCTAGGTGACCTCACACCAACATAAAAGTTGGGTGAGGGGAACCCCATGAGGCGGTTTGATGACCAAACACTGGCATCACTCCGGCATCCCCAAATAACCTTGTGGGGCGACTGTGTGTCTGAACCCCAGCGCCCTTTCGGCCCACTTGGTCCTAGTCAGTATGTGTACTATGTACGAGTCGACGGATGTACCCACTGGGGGGCATCGTCCACAGGACTGTGCCACAAAGGTAGGTTTGGTTGCCTGGGTCGTTGTTTTGCTTTCGGGAGGTCTTTGCACCGCAGTCCAGTAAAACTCCGTTATGCGGCTCCGCTGTTTTTGAAACAACAGTGGGAGTCGGGGGGCGGGCTACCCTGTCTGGACTGTATGGGCGCTCTCCGGACTCACGATGGCGATTTGGTACATGCCCTCGGCTCCAGAGACACCACTTATAAAAATAAAAATAAAATGGGTAAACTTTCAAAAAACTCATCCCAGAGACCGCCGGCCTCTGGTCACCGTGAAAAAAGCAGAGATCTTCGTCGCTTGGATCCTTTTGGATCAGAAGTAGACGAAGAACTGGATTATGACCGCTTTATTGTACTCAAATCCAGCAACGAACGTTGTCCTCTTAGCAAATCTGACATCTTTGATGTCTTTGACGACTTCGTAAACAAGTGTGGCGAACCTGCTCAAATGTGGCCGCGCAATGATGGCGCATTGATTGTCGAGGCCAAGTCTAATGAGCAGCAAAAGAGAATTCAATCTCTCGAAAAGTTAGCCTCAGTGAATGTATCATCCGCGTCTCACCCGACATTTAATACCTCCAAAGGTGTTATTCGATCGGGTGAACTCATTGAGTATGATATCGACAGGTTGGTGACAAAACTTGCCAATCAGAAATTAATAAGTGCACATCGCATTTCTAGGTTTGTGAATGGCGCTAGGGTCCCTACCGCCACCATAATCCTAACTTTCAACAGATTGGAACCGCCCAAGTACGTCAAGGCTGGCTACCTTAACATCCCAGTCAAGCCTTACGTCGAAAACCCCCGGCGGTGCTTCCATTGCCAACGCTTTGGCCATGTAAGCAAGTTTTGTAAAAGCGAAAGGATTTGTGTAAACTGCTCAGCAGAATTTCACGGAACACCCTGTTCCAAACAGCCGTGCTGCCCCAATTGTGGCGGAGACCACTCTGCCACATCACAGCAATGCACCTTCTTCCTCTACGAGAGAGAGGTCATTGCTGTTCGAAATAAAAACAGGGTGAGCTATAAAGAGGCTAGACGAAGAGTTAGGGAGACTTACGTTCAGCCTGGCGTGAGCAGCGCGGATGCTCTGCGCACCGCCACGCCAGAGAAGGGGAGAAGCCAGAGACCATCTACAGGCTCTCCTGAACAAACAAGAAGTCCTCTACAACCGAAACCCAGGTCTCCGCGCAGAGATAAGCCTCAACAGGTAAGGGGTTCTCCACACCCTAAACCCGCATCTCCACACACACCTGAAAAGGTTATGAGCCCCCCTCGACCGAAACCACGATCAATCGGTAGAGAAAACTCTTCAACAAAATCTAGCCTAGCTTCTGATGGCACAAAGAAGAGGAACCTTCCATCCTCTCCCGATTCACCAAGAGTGGCAAAACACTTTGCCACCGCTCCACAAGACGTGGATGTGAATCGGATTGGGCCGCAGGTGGTGTCTATTCCAGCTCTGGACATCCATCCTGCCCCAAAAGAACAGAGAACTACAGCCCCAAAGCGAGTAGTCAGCAACCCACCCCTTGCTGATACTGCTTTGGAACTCATTCGAGCCCTAAGTGAGAAGGAATCAACCTGTATCCCATCACAGGAAACAGCTGTAGTAGAGGCTGCCCCCTTATCCAAGGAGGAGCCGAACCAACCATCAGATTCCAAGAATCCTTCGCCTGCCGAACAATCGCTGCCACCATCACCAGCCAAGTCGATGTCATCGGCTCACGAAATGACTGATGGAGATGCTCCCACATCTGCTTCTCCAGTCAAGACAGTCATTTTGTATAGCCAGCTAACAAAATTGCCACGTTTAAAAGAAAAGCCGAGAGCTAAATTAACGCTCCCGATGCCTCCAGAGTCATACATAAAACCGGTAATTCGTATGACCAAAACTACCCCTACGGGTAGTATAAAACCAAAACCTCCTACCCCTAAGGGTAGGATGATTGTCTTAAAGAGGTAAGGATGTATCCAATAATTCATTGGAACATCCAAGGTCTCTTCCCCAAGTGGGAAGAACTCAAGCTCCTGTTTAAAGACTACAATCCTGATTGTATACCTTTACAGGAAACTTGCTTGCGTACTCGTAGTGTACCCAATATTCCTGGTTTTGTGTGATACTATAAGAACCCTATAGAACCAATCCATGGTTCTGCTGTGCTCATCAACAGCAGGGTTCCCCACAACCAGATCGACCTTGCGACAGACCTGCAGGCGGTCGCTGTCCGCCTGTTCTCCCATCGCTACTATACGGTCTGCTCGCTTTACCTCCCTCCAAGTGAGGAAAAAGACACAGCCTCTCTAGCTAGAAAACTAGTAGAGGTAATTAAACAGCTCCCTCCCCCCTTTCTATTGATTAGGGATTTTAATGTTCGACACCCCCTTTGGGGGGACCATGATAAGAACCCTAGGGGTAACATGATTGAGAAATTTCTCGGCGAAAAGGATGTCTGCCTTCTAAACGATGGCAGCCATACATCATTTCACATCCAGACGAGCAGCTCTACATGCGTGCACTTGTCCCTCTGTTCACCAAGTTATAGAGCTGATTTTGACTGGGCAGTGGATCCTGACTTGCGAGGCAGCGATCACTTCCCCATTATTATAGCGCCATGTACAGGTGGCCCCCCTCCACCACCTAGTAAAAAATGGAATGCAAAAAAAGCAAACTGGCCTAAATTCAGGCACCTCTCGAGCCATGACGGGTCCTTCCCTCATGAAGATATTGACGTGGCTATCGATGACCTCCTAGTCTACTTCAATAAAGCAGCTAACTCCTCCATCCCGCTCTCCGACTCAACCGCTCGCGTACCACAAGTTCCCTGGTGGTCGGCTAAATGCTCGAGAGCCGTGACTGAATGTAAAATGGCTTGCCGACGTTACCATCGCTCCCCTACGATGGTAAATAAAATTGCTCGTAACAGAGCAAGGGCAGCACGGCGACGCATCCTTCGACAGGCTCGAAAGACCTCGTTGGAAGGTTACATCGCGTCCATAAGTTGGCAAACGCCTATAGACAAAGTGTGGAAAAGGGTCAAAAAGCTATTGGGCAAATCCAATGGCTTTACAGCTCCCAACATTGTCCAAGCTGGAGAATTGTTGGGGGACTTGTCCCATATTTCCAATGTCTTGGCCAGATCATTTGCTAGCATCTCAAGCCCAGATAATTATGAGATGCAATTCCAGTGCTTTAGGCTCCAACAGGAGCAGCAACCGCTTAACTTTATGGAGCCTAACATGGATAACGAGTCTTCCAACCGACTCTTCTCTATCTATGAGCTCCATAATGCAGTGAAGCACTGTAGATCCACTGCCCCCGGATCGGATGGCATTTCCTATGATATGATTAGGAATATGCATCCATCCCTTCTCTCTCATTTACTGGACATTTACAACTGGATTTGGATCAAGGGCCGCTTCCCTTTCATGTGGAGAGAGGCCATAGTTCTTCCATTCCGCAAACCAGGAAAGGACGGGACGGAGCCAACCCATTACCGCCCCATTGCTCTTACCAGTTGTCCATGTAAAGTGTTTAAGAGAATGGTCAATTTCAGACTCGTCTGGTTTTTGGAGACTCAAAATCTCATATCTCCTTCTCAAACAGGGTTCAGGAAAAAGCAGAGTACGACAGACTTGCTTGTCCGAATGGAGTCACTCGTAAGAGATGCTTTTTCAAAGAAGCAGCAAGCCATCGCTGTCTTCTTTGATATTGAGAAAGCATACGATACCACCTGGAGTCGTGGTATCCTTAAAAAACTCCATGATTGGGGCCTGCGGGGTTACCTCCCCAGGTTTGTCAAGCAATTTCTGATGCGACGCACACTACGCGTAAGGGTTGGAGGCACCTTATCGGAGCCCGTGGACCAAGTTGAGGGTGTGCCACAGGGAAGTGTCCTCAGTGTCACCTGCTTCTCTGTGGCCATTAATAGCATTGTTAGAAATCTCCCTCCCGAGATTTCGTCGACGTTATATGTGGATGATCTGGCGCTCATTTGTTCTTCGCCCAGACTCCCATTTATCGTCCGTAAGCTACAGCGAGCTATAAGCACTGTAGCTGAAAATGCTTCCTCCAAGGGTTTCCGCTTTTCCGCAGTAAAGACCAAGGCTGTTCACTTTTATGGGCATAAGTTAGTGACATGGGACCCCCCCATTTGTCGCTATATGATGTGCCTATAGATTTTGAGCCCCACTTCAAATATCTGGGGGTCATATTTGATTCAAGGCTTTCTTTCCGGCACCATGTGGACGCCTTGAAAAGGTCTTGTTTAAAGAGAATGGACATAATGAAACTGTTGTCTCACACTTCTTGGGGAAGTGATTGACGTACCCTGTGGCTCCTGTATCTAGCATTGGTCCAATCAAAGCTAGACTATGGATCACAGGTGTACTCCTCTGCCTCGCCATCCATTCTCGAAAAACTAAACACTGTGCGTAACCAGGGTGTGCGCCTGGCTTCTGGAGCATTTAAGTCCTCCCCAGTGTGGAGCCTCTACGCAGAGAACGGGGTTCTCCCCCTTCCCTATCACAGGCTCAAATCTAATTTAAACTACCTCCTTAGACTTGAGCAACTACCGCAGACGCCAGTGTATGAGTGCATGTTCAATACACGGACAGTGGCCTCATACGATAGATCTCCATCTCTGGCTCGCCCCTTTGCTCTGCGTATGGCCGAGCACACTGCGCAACTAAGGGAGTTCTCAGTGATTCCCTTTACCATGCCAAAGACCCCCCCGTGGCTCATACCACCTGTAATGGTATGTAGGGAACTAGCTGATAGGCCCAAGGATCACCACCTGCCTGTAGTATTGAGAGCCATGTATGGCGACCACTCCTCTCAACATCGGCATAGCACTTTTGTGTTCACCGATGGGTCCAAGTCACCGGACAGAGTTGGAGCAGCTGCTGTCTTTCCATCTGAGACAGCATTGGTCCGCCTGCCAAACGCAGCTTCTGCATTCACAGCGGAACTCGTTGCTATGATGGCGGCACTGACTATCATAGCTGGCAGGCCATCTGGTTCTCATACTATCTTTACAGACTCCCTAAGTTCGCTTCAAATGTTGGGTGATGTTGGTTCGAGCCATCCGTTGGTTTCCAAGATCCAGCGGTGGCTCCTACGACTATCGCCCATCCACGAGATATCCTTCTGCTGGGTGCCTAGTCACGTGGGAATCCCAGGCAATGAGAGGGCAGATGCTGCAGCCAAAGAAGCAGCATCACTGGGGACAGCTCCAGTGGCCCCAGTCCCACTCTGCGATGCCTATCCCCTGATCAATGAATACGTGGTCGGCCTATGGCAGAAGAGGTGGAGTGAGCTCCCTCCCACCAAGCTCCACTCCATAAAACCCTCCGTTCACCTATGGCCACGTACAACTAGACATCGTAAAATGGACGTTGCGCTTGTCCGTCTGAGGATAGGCCATTGCCGGCTCACCCATGAGCATTTAATGAGTGGGCTGCCCCCACCTATGTGCATTCTGTGTGGGGTACAAATATCTGTCCTCCATATATTTGTAGAATGCCCATTGCTAAGGAATCTCAGAAGGACGACTTTTCCCTTCATTACCAGAGAGATGCCCCCCCAGCAGGCTCTGCGGGGCATCTTTTCTGAGACCCATTGCTTCTTTAACGTGACTAGGATACTAACCTTCCTAAAAGAAAGCAATCTTTCAAACAAAATTTAAAATAGTTTTATATATTTATTGTTGAACTATTTATAGTTTATGTTTTTACATTTTGTTGAATTTTTTAAGTCTATTTTTTGTTAAAAGTTTTTAACTCAACTGACTCAATATTGCCGATTAAACTAATTTTGGTCCCAAGGACATTTCTGCTTTTTTATGTATTTTAATATGGCAATATTTTAAAAATAATAATTTTAAATTCACTGCCCATAAGTGAATTTGGCTGCGAGATAGTCCATCTGGGCTACGCAGCTTTTAAATTTTCAATGCACTATTCATTCACTATTCTCTTGTGATCGAAGGGATGTTGAGAATGTAGGCGTATAGAATGATAGTAATCTGAACTATATAAAGCATGTTTTATAAGATGCTCAAAATTTCCAGCTGATTGAAGCAATAGATATAGAAAGAGAGCCTATCAATCCTCCTCTTATTGAACAACAAAGCTTTGGGTCCAGTGGTAGCCTATATGATGCTAGTGTACATCAAATATTGAGTAATAGGGCAAATTTTAAATCGAAGAAAGTATAAAATAAAGAATGAATAATAACTCTTGATAACCACGATAATTCGGAAGTCTATTAGCACAGAAAAGTGGTTACCAATTAAATAAGTTTTTGCAAAATAGGAAATATCCGCCCCCTTAGACCTCCTCGGAGTCTAACGTTAGATTCTCGGATCTCCAAGATATTTTGAGCGACATGGGCAAACCCATAATACGAGACCCTTCCCCACCTGTATTACCATGCATTGCCTTTCACGGTACGAAAGATAAACTTAATTATCATTCATTTATATGACAATTTGAAAACCTTGTATGTTCAAGAAGAAACCTTTCTTCTGCCACCTAACTTGCGTATTACAAGGATTATCTTAAAGATTATGCGTACTACATAGTCAAGCATCTGTGAAGTTCGGATGCCAATTACCGAGTTGCTTGAAATTATTTGAAAAGAAATTCTTCGACAATAAGGCGGTTATCGATTCCAATTTATCTAAGATCTTAAACTCCGAGATTATCCCCGACTCGAGTCTCCACGAACTATCAGTGGTCCTTAATGAAATTCAGGCCATCTTGTACGAATTTAAAGGATTTGAGATTCATTTTCTCAAGAAAGACAGCGCCGGAAATATCATGATATTACACGTAATTAATAGTAAATGTGGAGAAATGGCTACATTAAGCATCCTGGAGGAGTATAGGTACATTCAAGCCCCCCCCCTCATGAGGAGAAGCGTGGGAAAGGTAGCCGGTGAAAATGCTTACCATGTGTCGATCTCCCCGCCACTGTGGGCAGTTGGAGCTAACATCTGTTTGAAGGCGACCACCTAAGGTCCTTAAACGACGCTCTAACGATCCAATTACCTACGAGACCCATAAAACCGTGGTTATGGAAAAAAAAGCGGTGCGAGTCAGAAGGCACGCCAAGTAGCGGTGCGAGTCAGAACGCACGCCAAGTAGCGGTGCGAGTCAGAAGGCACGCCAAGTAGCGGTGCGGTTGCGAGCCTATAATTTGCGAGCTGCCTTTGGCACCCCAGTGCGACCTCAGGAATTCTCGCTCTCCCCAGATGCTAACTCACCATTCGCTCCCCCCCCCCCTTTTGCCTCTGTGGCCTGGTCACTTCCCCCTTTAGATGGGGCGGCAATCCGCCTATAAATGAGCCCCGCAAAGAAAGAGAAGAAGATAATCAGAGGTTGATACGCAAGAGGTGGATTAGTCCGTGAAGATCGATCCGTCGGCCAGACAAGAAGATTATTAGAAGTCGATTCGCCAGAAGAAAGATTAGTTCGTAAAGATCGATCTTTCAGCCAGACAAGAAGATTAGAAGTCGATACGCCGGAAGAAGGGTAGTTCGTGAAGATCGATCCTTCAGCCATACAAGACTATTTCCGTGAGAAACGATAGGATCAGATTGAGAAAATCGATCCCCCATTTCAGGGCCGTATTAACCTAAATAGTCAAGCTTTATATCGGTGCCATACCGAAGAATCCTTTTCAGTCTGCAAAGAAGTCCGACTGAAGAAAAGCAAAGCCACTCACACTCGAGTGATTCTCACATCTCAAGCACCGTAAGAGTGAGAGGAGAAGAACCCAGCTCCAACGAGCTCCCGTTCTTTATTTACGGTGAAGAATCAGCCCCCGTTACAGGCGACAAGCAATCCCTCCCCGACGAAAATTCAACCAGCGGCCACAACACTTGAAAGCGAGATTAAGTCCTCCAGCGACATATGGCAATCCCTAGTACCTACCTGTAAGTTAACAATAACATTAATATCTCTATTGCGATAGTAGAAGTTTAGTACGTCCCACGTTTTAAATGAGAGTAGAAACCATTGTTCTTGAACCTAGGTCATATGTGTTTGTAGACGAGAGTACGTTAATTTAATTTTTAACGCTAATCAAATAGAGTCGCGATAAAAAAATACTAATCGGCAATTGGTATGTTTACGGGAAGCCTATTTGTTTATTTTTTTCTTATTGAAAGATCTTTGATGCCAAAGATAGAAATGTGTTAACTGTGGTTTGTAATAGTTAAGTGTTTCATTTAAAATACATGTTTATTTTGGTAGATTCTGGTATTTCCTCTTATCCTTATGTGTTTAAAAATAGCTCTTCCTTAAGAACAAAACCACTGAATTAGCACTCTTAGAACAAAGCCTACTTCATCATAGAAGTAACTCACGCCCCTTAAAGCATACCGCTACTAAAATGGTGTCAAAGAGTATAGGGATCAAAACCAAGGGTCATTCCACGACACCTATAATACACTCTTTCTCGCATTGGGTCTGCAAACTCTTTCGAATTCCCATCAAACTCTCCCTTCCCTTTGCCATCCTCTATCGCCTAAATTTATTTAAACTTCGGTCCTTCAAACTCTGAACACCCTCTCTACTTTTCGGAACCATCAAACTTCTCTCAAACTCTCAAACTACCCTTAAACTAAACTCTAACTAACGTGGCATTCAGAACTAAACATTATTTCGAATAAGTTGCCTGGAGAGATCACTATACTTTCAAACTCAATTGGAATCTAATGTCTCTCATTTAAGCGCCACCATCTTTCTTAGCCCTGCCTTGATTTCTGAGTAATTATTATAAGACTTACTGTCATAATCACCAATCAATTGAGAAGAACATGAAAATAGTCAATTCTCATAATATCCTAAGACAGTAGATAAAACTGTCTTGATTCAAAATCATAATATTGGTTTGAATTTGACACCTAAACTCGTAATAAAAATGAAAAGTCAGAATATAATATGAGCGAAAGATTTGTTCTACAAAGAAAAGATAACTGTAGCGAAATTTTTGAATTCGCGGTCGCTCCAATCCATGTTATCATAAAAAATAAATTGTGGACGAACTCTACGAGTTAAGAGATAAAATATTTAGAGATTAAAACCAGCCTCTAATAAAGACATGCAAAGTGGAGAGTGAATTAGAATAAGGCAGTGTAAATTTCGAATTTTATTTTGACAGTATCTGTATCAAAGGGGAACGTATCAATAGAATACCTGATGATAAAGGCGGAGATTTAATTCCCTACTCCTGTTAAGCACTACAATTCCCATATGGTTGAGGTCGATAGAACAAGTAACATAAGTGTGATTATATGTAAAACGTTAAATATTACCTCGGGCTAGCTTTAGATCTTGTTGATATAGAAATTAGAAGTTAGGTCGAATATTGAAAAGGTGGATGCAAAATATTCAGAATAAATGTGGCCGCAAGGTGAGTGCAAACATGTAAAAAAGAAAAATAACCCTACTGTAGAAGTCTAAATGCCACGTAAATAGGTGTACGCAGAAACACTCCGACACAAAGATGCGTGCACTCTCATATCCCTAAAATGCACCTCTTGCCTCGAATTTTCCGTCGCCTTTTTTCGCAATGCCGTAAACTCCGAGATGGCTCGAAGGCGCGGAAGAAATACAGTCGGCCCAAAGATGAAAAAAGGTCTTACGCGCGAAGATACGGATTTTACGAGAATTCGATTCTCTCTCTCAATTCTACTCGTGAGAGAAATAGGAGGAAAACTTTTCCCTGCAATTAGGGCCAACAAAGAATCGAACGTAAAAAAAGAGAGCAAGAATGGAAGGAAGATTTAGAAAGAGAAGAAAGGCTAATCCGAATGAAAAGGAAAATGGAAGAATTCAGAATACGGAATAAAAGAATATTAGACGAAACAAGAACATAGTGTGAAATAGAAGATGAAGAAAAAAGATAGGAAAAGAAGATGAAGAAATAAAAATAAGAATAAAAATGGAAGAAGAGGATGGAAGACAGATGGAAATAAATTTCAAAAAATGGAGAATAACGATAGAAAAGAAGAATAAAGATAGAGATAGAAGAGGAAAAAAGAATAAAAGTTGAAAATAAAGATGAAGAAAGAAAAATAAATATAAAAGAAGAAGAAAAGAAAAGAAGACGCAGGAAATAGAAGTCCAGGAAAGAAGAATAAAGATAAAAAGAGAAGACAGATAGACGAGGACTTCCAGCTTCCCGCTCTCCCTTCTACCCCGCTCACCTAGTAAGAACCCTCCCCTGCGTTAGTTGTGAATCCCAACTCGAGCCCGTTAAGATCGCACAAAAGGTCCCCCTGTGAAGAGAATACTACAGTCCTATGCGAAAAGATGTAGAAGGGGTAGAAAAGGTCAAAATCTATTTGAGCAACGTGTTTGTAGCCATACGTACAGGGGAAGGACCCCTCATGAGCCTTCGCCCACTCTTAGACCCACTGAGGTTTCACGGCTTAACAAGTAAACTCGCCGAGTGCTATTTTCATTATAGCACAATTACCAATTTAGCGTTCAAGTTTCGTGAGAACCGCATATCCTCACATAAGGATAGGGTAAAACCACTAACCGATAGGCCACCCCCAGTCTCTAGGAAAGAACCCCGACCCCTTTTAGAAGCAGCTTCCTCCTATCAGCGTATTGTCCTCCATTTTGAGTCGGTCACTTCCCTATTAAATGAGCTGCATAAAAAGAAATCTACAGACCCTATTAAGTGGAACCCCGCCGGCTATTGTCAGCTTCGGCAAACTTAAACGAAAACCAGTGAATGCCCCAAACCTGCCCTTGAACTTGGATGTGCCTTGTTGCGATACGCAGTAGAAGTTTCATTCTCGGTGGATTTTGCAAGTCGGGGACCTTCTGATCCGGAAAATGAGTATGCCAATATGGAGCTAGATGCCTTAGCTATCCTGTTTAGGGTTCAAAGGTTCCAGGTATAATTAAGAGGTAGACCGTTCTCCATAGAAACAAATCACACACCCCTAGCTTATTTAAAAGGTTGCAAGAGTCAGAATGAAAGACTCATGCGTTAAGCCCTGTTATTTTCCGAATATCAATAGGATATCTGAAATCTAAAGAGATCTCTTAATGTACTCGCGCATAGTTTGTCTATTAACTCGGTATAAAAATCCAGTGAGTCCTTGTAAATAACCGGTATTATAGCTATGTAAATTTTGGATAAAGATTTAGTATCAGCAAACTAATTATTTCATATGTTATATTTGTAAAGTTGATAATATGACACGCTCTATGAGTGCCGTGATTAATTTTTGATTGTTTCTTTTCTTTTTTTTATTACATGTGGGTCTTATATCATGCTACCTGGATTAATGTATTGAATATAGTCATTTACTCCTTTTGTACTTAGGCTTCAGCTCGAAATTACTCCGGAATTTCCTGTATATGACCGGAAACCCGTGTTTTCCTTTTTCCGTCATGGTTATTTTTATTTTCCTGTATTCGTTGAACTCCCGTTTTGATTTGTTTTTTTATTTGTTTTTTTTTCTGTATTGTTCGTGTAGCCAATGTTAAAAGTATACATAATTCCTAGTTACACGTTAGAATAATCTCTTCCAAAACGGGTAGAGATGTAGAAGTCTAAATACCGCACACATAGGTGTACACAGAAACACTCCGACGCAAATCTGCGCGCCCTCTTCTCTCGTATCCGTAAACTGCACCTCTCGCCTCGAATCTATCGTCGCTCTTTTTCGCACCGCCGTAAAAACCGAGTTGGTTCGAAGGCGTGAAAGAAATATTGTCGCCCCAAATATGAAAAAGGTCTTTCGCGCGACGATATGGATTTTACGAGAATTCGATTCTCTCTCTCGATTTTGCTATTGAGAGAAATAAAAGGAATACTTCTCCCTGGAATTAGGCAAAAGCTCTTGGACCTACGTCGAGTGTGTGAAACTCAATCCACATAGGAAACCGTTCGCCCGCTGCAAGGAAGGAACTTCTCCAGAAATTGGTTGTTGCCGTCACGGTACTTGTAGGTGTCAAACTTCTCGCAGACCCCTAACCTTCAGATTCTAAGCTTACACAGGATCTCCCTCTGCGGATTACCCTAGACGTAGCTAGGTAATCGGTTTTGGCTGCCCACTCCAGAAGCCGAATAATCCCAAAGGGGTGAGGAGGACCTTCCTTCATTGTAAACAAAATTTTTACAAAAATGCTTTCAGGAGAAAGCTTTAACAATTTTACAAAAAATAAATACAAAGCAAATAACAGTGTTCAAATTGGAGGAGAAGGAGGTGGAAGGTGGGAGCAGGTGTAACCAGGCAGAAGGCTGATAAACGTCCGTCCCGTCTCGGGGAGTGTGGGTCCTTATATAGTCCTTTCAGGAAACGGACCCACACACGACTCGATGTTTCTTGAAAAGTGCCGAGGCGGGACGTCCGCTGAATTACGCCTGCTACGAACATATCCAATGTTTCTCGCGGATATTCGAAAGGCCTTGGAGATGGCCATGAGGGCCGGGGTGGAGAGGGCGAGGAGGGTGGGTTCGGGGAGTTTGCCCCGTTTGGCGTTCCATATGGCCCTGATGTTGTCACCAAACAGAATAGCGTGGGGGGCGAAGATGGTAGAGAGGGTGAGTCCAAGGGATTCCAACTCGAAGATGCCCGCGTTCCAGTGGCGACAATCCAAGGCCATGGAAACGCCTTCGCACCACCAGCCGATGCCCCATGGGGAAGCATCTACAAAGAGGGCTGGAGCGATGCCTTTCGGGGGGCGGAAGCGCGTCCATCTTCCGTGTATAAGGCGGCTGAGGTGGAAGAAAGGGGCAGGGTTAGGGTGGGAAATCTGGAGGTAGCACAACTGGATCCAACAGAAGGGGAGACGAAGGGCAGGAAGGACAAAACTTAAGAGGCCTGCAAGTCGGATCCAGGCCTTACGGGAGACCGGGTGGGAGTACATGATCCTTAAGGCGGAACGGGTCTTGTCCCGCATGGTGGGGGTTTGTTGAATCCTCTTTAGTTTGAGGTCAACGTTGAAACCAAGGTAGGAGATCTTCTTAAAAGGAGTTGTTACTGACTTGCGCCAGTTGGCGTTGATTGAACTTTGATCAATAGTGCGTATAAAAGCGCGGAGAGCACGCTTGGTGCCGATGCAAAGTACGTCGTCGAGGTATGTGTAGACTTGAATGCGATGTTTGGCCGCCAGCTGGTTCATAGTGGTTGATGTCAGTTGAACCCCATGGGTAGGCGCGTGAACCTGAAGGAACGGCCTTGGCATCTAATGCCAAACCACGGTCGAGCCTTTTGGTGAAGACGAACGTGATGGAAGCCGTCTTTTAAGTCTAACTTCATGGCCCCAAGGCCCTCGGTGGCGGAGTCCATAATCTTCTTGATAACGGGGAGACTGAAGTTGAGGGGGTATATGCATTGCTGGCTGCCGACATATCATAAATCAGCATGGCGGTGCCGTTGGGCTTAGTGACCCCAAATATCCTGTGGGCGCAACGGATGTGGGCTTCCTCCAATACGCCACGTTCCACGAGGGTGTTTATCCATGAGATGGTCCTGTCGTCTGACGGAGCCCAATTGTTGTAGGTCTTTTTGAGGAAAAACTTGACGCTATCCTTGGCATTAGCTTTCTGGAGGTGCGAGATGGGGACGATGGAGTCGAAGGAACCTGGTTCCTCGACATCGAGAGGGGTAGAGAAGTCTACCTTGGGCGTCTCGGGTTCCAGAGGGTCTAGGCCGGGGCTTTTCCATTGGTTTCCTTGGTCATCGTTATCCCGGTTTTCGCGGTCCGATTTCAGTCACCGTTTGGTTCACCTTCGTGATCCGGCATAGGATCAGCTTATCACCGGTCTAGGATTACCCTCTCAATTGGTAACCTCGGACGGTCGTACTAGTTGCGATCATCGTCACCAGAAGAAGATCTTTACCCCCTCCCTTAAAAAATACTTACGAACTCAAAGGTCTCGTTAATTGAATTATTTCCTCCCCTAACTTCACGTTTATTTTTGAACTAGAATTCTCATCCCGAGCCCATACCCTCGAATATTTGAAGTGCTTACTTAATTTAGTGTTTAACTCAATAATAATATTCCCTTAGTTCTGTCTAGTGTCATTAAGATGCAAACATCACAGTGAGTAATCTGCAAGTAATCCTCACGACATTTTGTAGACTTATTTATTCAGTGCAAGATTAATCCTATTTATATACGCTGTTGCTTATTTCAAATTCATGTACATTAAAGATTATTTTTGTTTCTGTTTGTTGAACCAATTTGGACGATCCTTTGGCAATTGTTAAGCAATTCATTCGGCTTAAATCTCAATATTCCACCGACCTACCCATGGTTGGCCTTTACTGAGTGGGGAACACACTCAGGGGATTATAATTTTAGTTTTAATCAAAATGGTAGGCACTAGGGTTATTCTTATTCACCGGAAGAGGCTAAGGTAGGTGTATTGGATACGTTTCACCTCCGCTTCACCTCAGTTCGGTAATAAAATATATGTCTAGGAAGTGGGACTGGGATTACCCACTCACTTAAACATAGACACCCACCATCAAACTTTGTTGCTGTCAACCACAAAAAAAGCAAGATATGATTTAAAATCCTGCACTCTAACCCATTCAATGAGAAAATATGATTGCAGACAACGTGGCAATATGTGTGTAGCGCCCATTGCAATGCGGATTAGGATATGAATGAAGCCTCACAAATAAAATTTATATAAATCCTATGAAGACTTGAGATGCGCACGCAAATATTTATGTACATGTAAAGTGCATTAGAATGTATCGATGAATAAGATAAATGCGGCATTTTTATAAAGATAGACAAAAGTGCATTGCAATGCGAAATACGTTCAACAATGAAGTGTCACAAATGAGTATCTTGTGAATCCAATAAAGGCTTGTAACAGGCACGCAAATATTTATACTCATATAAATATTCTAAAATAAGTATAGTAGTTTTCATAAATAAGTATAACTCTTTGGGGAACTAATATATAACATCTTTTGTGAAATAATAATGTATAGCTTTCGCTATGTAAATAATAATATAAACTTGGCTCGAGGCGAGAAGAATGAATTTGAAACGTTTACACGGCAGCAAAAATATGCACATGTACTCACACATCCCCCTTGAAGTAAAGCAAAAGTGGTTCTCATACCCACTAAAAAAGGTCAGCTGGTCAAACAAGCTTAGCAGTAAACATCATATAATTTTCTGCTGTGAGTGGTGCGCAATATAATTGTGAACAAATAAAAATTGAGACCAAATTATAGATTCAATAGAAAATAAAATATCAGATTGCTATTGAAATTATTTTCCTTGCTTTGACGTGTTCTGCTGTAATCAGTTATTCAATAAAATCGCCTTTGCATCAATGATAGCCTCATTGTTTCATTTTCAGTCACTACATGCCCAAGTTGGGGGGGTATAGTTGATGTTTACCCTACCATCCACGATCACTGCTTTCTACGAGTCTTCTTAATTTTGTGTTGCGAGTGGTTGCCGTCCTACTAAGTGACGCCCCAGACGTAGGTCTCCTGTAAAGTAAAATCTGGAGAGCGACCAGAGTTCTTTTTTTTCTCGCCCAGCCATTATTGGCTGGTGTGTGCTGTATAGCGAGGTGGTTTCCTCCTTGAACACGTATGGAATCCACAGGGGCACATTTAATTATATAGCTTTTCAAGCGTCTCAATCTTTAAGCTTTCTCGACAAGCTTATGCTTGTCGACCAATATCTTCGACTAAAAAAAATGCCTATCTAGTTCTTGTCGAAAAAGAACCAGACTCTCCTTATTACTTAAGAACGTACCTAATTTTTGAGAGGACGCAAATTGATAATGACCTTCATCTCTTTTCTACGAGTGTCTTTGATGATAATCTTGAATTGATGGAGGAAAGGTGCTCTTCCTTCCATGTCTATCGCGGAAAATGATTTGAACAAGAAGTCCTTGACAATAGTAAAGGTAAAGGAATTACCGACTCGCTGTGGTCGTAGACAAGCTAGTAAAGACGACGTGCTTTTCATTTTAATTGACAGGTATGAAGTTTCCAGGTTATGATTGAAAAGAAATGATAGTTAGGTTAGCCTTTGTGTATATAAAATTATGTGTTAATCTTTTATAGTTTACTATCTTTATTATCCTAGATGCAATGCATACTGAAAACTAGCGAAGGTGAGCATTATATATAAATTATGAAATGGGAAGGTCAAAATTTAAAGAAATCTGTATGGAAGGTAAATTTCGGTTATAAAATGTAAAAGATAAATTTGATAGAAATGAATATAAAATGAGCAGAAATTAAAAATAAATATCTGTATGTTTATTTGATTTAATTTGTATTCATATCATTAGTGTCAATTGAGTGCGTGTAAAATAATGTAGCGGATGAAAAATGAATTTTCTTTGAGCGAGACGCATGATTAAATGTTGTTCAGAAAAGAAATCGTGGGGAAACCAATCGAGAGTTTGAAACTTATTAGTTAGGGAATAAATACATTTAAACACATTTTCTTTAGTTTAAAAGTAATACAATTTAAAAAATTAGAAAAATAAGTTGAAAGAGGATAGGAATGAAAACTGTAAAGTTTTTATTAGTTGCAATTTTAAATTAAACTTATACTTTAAATTCCGGAAAACAATACAAAAGAGCTTAAGAAATAGCATATGCCCGAAAATAGATAGAAAGAGTATTTTGAGTATCATTAAAGAATATTTAGATTATACTGAGAAAAGCCAAATGCTTTTGGTCTTACCCAATCTTTAAGGGGTGTTTCACAGTGATAAGCTTACTAAATTTGTACTCTTGATGTATACTTGTCACGAAGCGCTCTTGAGAAGAACGAACGAGATCATCAAGAAATGGGATTGCAGACTGCTGTTCGTTCTCGTGAGTGAAGTTGAGTGAGGATTTATCTTTGATGGTCTGGATAAGCGTAGCAGATCTTTGGGGATCTGCATATATGTACACCTCGATACGTTTAATCGTAAATGATTTGAATAAATCTTTGATTTAAGTTCTGTTTACTTTGTTCATTCCAATTAATTCAAATTATTTAGTATTTTTCACAACTTCAATTAATATATTTAAACATAAGACGATTTAAAAGTCCTGAGTATTTGGATACTACTTTAACTTCTTAAAACGCAGAAATGGACTTTAAATACGGCAAAAACACCTTTAAAAACTTATCTTCAGTATATGAAAATAAAACTCATGATAAGATATCCTGCTGAAATCTACTAGGAACACTTCTACAAACCTTTTGACACATCCTTTTGACAATTGCAGAAATTTGATCAGAAATCATTTGTTCTAATTCATGAATTGTTTTCTGTTTGAGCCTATAAAAAGCTAATCTTTCATTATACCCCACCAAAATGTCAGGTGATGTTAGGTCTGCTGATCGTGATGGCTACTTAAATGCTATCCCTCATCTTATCCATCTTGCTTTAAAGTTTTGATTGAACTAGCATATCTTATCAAAAAAGGTCCCATCTTCATTAGCTTTACTCATATACATTTAACAAAGCTCTGATTGTTTATCTTACATAATCTCCATCATGCGAATTTGAAGCACACGTGGAGTGTAAGTTTTCAACTTTAGCTTCTTCAATATTCTCCAAACACTATTACTGATACCTAATACTGAATAAAGACGCCTACTGGATTTTGACGAGTACAAAACAATCAGTTGCGCTCCCTGTTGTTTTGGATATTCTGAATAACTTGAGATGTTACAGCTCTGCGCATGCACACCGTTAAATTCAACCGATAATGGTCGACCGGCTTCATCACAATTTTTTAAATTTTGTAATAAAGTTGAACAGCTTTAATTCTTTCTTCTCTTGTTAATCGCATGGCCATATAATATTTTTAAAAAAAATAAAGAAAAGATAACTAATTTTATAAATAAATGGCACATCATAAAATCTGTATAAATTATTTCCTTTAAAAATTAAATAGAGAAATTTATGAAGTATATTAACTAAATATTTGAGAATGGAAGATGGCTTGGCGCTTTAGCTATGGATTATCATCTGCAATAATTTTCAAATTGTTCACTTACGGCTTAAGAGGGGCAGACGTTCAACGAAGCATTGTTCTTTTCATATATTAATACAGGTGCAATACTAAAGCTACAAATCATCGAGAATTTTACACGTTGGACAGATAATTCAATGCTCATGAGAACTTTCATCTTCTTTCTGATTTCATTATTCAGACATTCCATCACAACCAGGAATTCCTTGCGTGGGATTAAATTTACAAAAGTCACGTGCCTTTGACTCTTTAGCCAAAATACAAACAGAAGCTTTATACGTCAGCGATAGTATGTATCTTTATTTAATCAACTCGACGATAGAGACTGATTACACTGCACAACAAATTTCAGTGGAGGAAAAAACATAAATCTCATGTACATTATATTATGAGGTTTAATGTGCTGAATTCAAATTCCAAAACAAAAATATCCCATCAGGTAATACTTTTTGTAAATTGCCGATTTAATAATTAGAAAATTGATACCGATTTCCATGATACCATAAATGTATGTCGCTCAAAAAGTCAAATTACATGTGTCTATTGTAATTAATTTATAAAGATATAATGAATCAGCCTGTTTTTTAGGATTATATAATGTATTAACCTGCATTTTAATATTTACTTCTTCGTTTGTAAGACGTCTCAGGTGTGTCATGCTTCAGGCTCCAGCAGAAGTCAGTCAGCATAGCCAACTCTATTTTCCTTTATACCAGTTTTCCATTGATGCATTCTCTCAGAAGAAAGACAGATGACAATGGAGAAAGTGTATCTTCAATGACATATGGCATCCTAGTTCTTCGTACCACTTGATTAGCCTCTCCCTTATAGGCTCTCACTGGGCCCATTGGTTCCTTCCCAGAAGTTCTTTGCATACATCTTTGAATGCAATCCTGGGCCGCTAGCTCAGTTTGATCCATTGTTGCCTCGAAGCCCTTATCAGCTAAAATTTGACGAATCTGTGGGCGTACCGATATACGTTCTTTGATTTTGGTATCATATATTTTAAGGGAAACCCCTTCGAAGTACTGAAAACATGACTTGTTATGTTGTTGTGCTTCAGTAAATTGCTTCATTAGGCCAAGATTTATATGCTAGGTAGTAAAATGAATTTTCCATTGTGAGAGTACATAATGTTCTGATCTGTCCCTATTGTCCCACTTGCTAAGGAAGCACACGAGCTGGGTGTATCCAGTTTGTATCACATTAAGTAAGATACTACATACATTCAAGTCCGAACAAATTAGCCACTCATGCGCCTTGTAACTTATGCGGTCTATAATAAAAACAAGGTTCTCATATGTCTCTCTTAGAATGACTGAGTGAGCAACTGGAACTAAGGGCATGTTGTTCCCAATGTGCAACAGAAGCGTTTTTAGTGTTCGGAGATGACTCTATGAATAACATCCACTCATTTGGTTTATAGATCAGCTCAATGGCATTGAATATGCCTCTGATATCGTTACAATAAGATAAGTTTTTTCAAAAGTGAAGAATTGCTGTAGATCCTGCAGAACGCTTACTGTAATTTGAGCAAGTTCATTCAACAGGTTCCATTGTTGCATAGGTAAGGAAAGGAGCTCATTCTACTGCATAGTAAGTGTTAGATCATGAACTAGATCATTGGGTGCTAAGGGGTGACTTCTATTCAGATTTAGGCAGGGCCACATATGATGTATCATTAGATCTGAAACGTCTGAGTTCCTCTTGCCATTGCTTGGTAGTTCAGAGAGCGGCTATGGTACAGGAATAGCACCTAAATGTCGAACTGGGAAAATAGCAGAATGAAGATTCGGATACATTGTAGATTTCTTGCCTTTTCTGCTGCGACTTTCAGTAAAATAAAATAAAATCAGGCAAAAAATGGATATTACTGGCTGTGACCACTTGCAGAAATAGTAGAAGTACAACAAAAAATTTAATTTAAACCTTCTAATTGATACATCTCTTGAAAATATATTAAAAACCAGGAGATTAAACACATTGAATACCCACCTTTAATATTTGTTAAGCATTAGTAGCAATCCGTTGAATGGTCTTTTAGTTCCTGCAGACTATTGCTAAGCCAAAGATGAGGCCAGGCCCTTTGCCTTTTACCCAGGCAGAGAGGAAACTTGTACATCTGACTCAGCATATGTGAGGTGCCCTGGTCACCCGCTTGACATCCAAAGTACATCTCATAATGTTTCCTCTCATGTTTAGTCAACTCTCTCTTGTATTCTTAATATAACTGATCGGCATATATGAAAGAAACTGTCTGGTGAACTTTTGCATTCTCTAGGCATCTTAGCTCTGTATCCTGTAAAGAAAAAACACTGTAGTATATAATAATAGATATAAATAGTAAAATCAACAAATATTAAATATTAAACTAATAATAGGAAGATTTATATTATGTTGTAAAATTATTAAGCGTTACGTAAGAGTTACCGCGGATTTGAACCCTAGAACTAAAATATTATTAAGTATACTTTAATAAATTTTATAGGTTAGGTTGAAAAATAGCTTAGGAATGCCCTATTAGAATTATATCGGAATCCCTTTTTCACTTTTAGAGGCGTCACTTTTGGCCTAATCCTATTTGCATTCAATCCCTACACAACCATCAGTGTATTTAACCTAATTAAGGTGGTAATTTAAGAGAAACTGGAAAAATTATTGTCATTTCTGTTTTTTTTAGTCGTAGGCGACTCTACATCTCATTCTGTTGGTCGGTCGGTTGGTCCCCGTTTCGCTTTGGTTTTTGTAATACCATTCTAATTATTTCACCGATTATAATCTTCTATAACCTACAAATTTTACTATATTCACCAATACTCCTATATTTGCAAAAACAAACCAGCGACAAAATATTAAAAAACATTTTATTGATCAATGACCAAAACACGCTATCGGTACTGAAATTCTTTTAAACTTTCTATTCGTTTTACCTTTTACTAACTCAAATTCCTCTTATTTCTTCCCGAGCAGTTCTCTCTCTTATTTGTTATCAGAAATTACCTGAGAATCTCCAACCTTTGTTAAGACAGGTTTGTTTAGGATTTCTAAATCTTTTGCAATTATGATCATACGCCAGACTATCTATATTTTATTAGTTTGTATCTGTCTAATTTAGAGTTAACTGTCAGCTCCAGATTACTTTATCTTGATTCAAAATCGTAACTGAAGGGAGATTTTCATCCTGGGGAGCATTTCTTATACCTAATCAAGACAGAGCCATGAAATCCCGCAAAGCATTACCTGGGAACAAGAGAACAAAGAGGATACCGGCTCTTAAATGGTACCACAGAGGACACCACCTCTCTATTTACAAAATAATTATAAAAATACATGTTGTAAATGGCGCTTCACGGGGAACTAGAACTTCTAAACTAAGGATGAATACAATTCGCTGCAAAATCTTAAGTAATGTGGTAGCTACTATTTTGCCCTTAAACCTCTGGTCTTTCACCTATCAGTTTACTTGGAATGGATTTAAATCAATGTAGTATCCGAAATGTAAAGAGAAAAGTTGGGGAAAAGAGGACGGTAAAGAATAAAAAATCGGAAAATAGGTAATAGTAGTAACTGTAATTTAATATACTCATGCACTATTTTACACTAAATAAGAAAACTAATTAAATATACAGTATGTAGCACCATATGAATATTGTAATTGCAATAAATTTTATTAGAGAGAAATAAGATAAAAATAAAAACATAAAACTTAGTGGTAATCAATCCAAGAAATTATCTTCTCTGTTGATGCTCAAAATTATTTAGAAAAAACTACTCATTGTATTTATAAAATTCCATTTCTATGTTTCATTTTTTTTTGCCAAATATCATGGTACAGTAAAAAAGGAAGTTAATATCTTGTTTAGTTAGAAATATTCTAATCTAAAAACAAGTGTGTTTCCGTTTCAATCTCTTTCTCCCTCAAAATTTGCCATTTCATTTTAGGAAAATTAAGCAGTTGTTTTCGGTATTATGGAATTTCTTCGGTTCAGAAATATTCATGAGATCATTTCCCAAGATTATTATATAGGTAAATGGCCCGTTGCATCTCCTCTCCTTATTTGAGGCATTCTGAAAAGGGAACAGATTTCAGGTACTGAACCGTAAATAATTGCACATCTAAAAACCGATAAAGAAGGTTAATTAAATTTTTATCATATTTTCAATAATGTAAGTTACATAAGCCCATATACGTCTCATATAACAGATAGGACATAACCTTTAGCCTAATATATATATTTTTCATTAATATTTAATATTTATGTAAGAGGAATAACTGTCTAGTGTTTAACTATTGCAGGTTTATTAGAAAGTTATCATTTCGAAAATAAAAAAAATGCATTCTATCGCGAAACTCCAAAACATGCTATGGTCTAATTCAAGTAGGTGGTGAGTTTCAGTTCATAGAGCTTTTCTTTTCGATCAAAAAGCAAAAAACTATAGAAATATAGATTAAATAAATTAGGTTGTGTAATTATAATCTTTTTCGTAACAATTAGGGTAAAAATAAAGTCTCTCTTTTTCTTTCAATTTCTAACATGTTTTTTTTTCAAAGAGAATCGTGCAACCAATAGTACTCTCCATCAAAGCGGACTCAAATGGAAGTAATTAGTGACTAAAAGTATTATATCGTCATTAAGGACTATAAAATACACTCCTGTAAAGAAGCTTTCTGAACTTCCGCTGCTGTGTTTGACTAACTATAGTGCGGTTCCATGCTTCTCTGTCCCTGGTTTATTTCCGAAGCATGTTCGTAGCGATGTCAAAATTGTCCAATAACTTTGTTTGAATGACACTTTTACCTTGTAGATATCTCCAGTGCAAAGCTTGCTCACTATTGATGGAAGCAGAAGTGAACGATTCAGCACGCATAATGAGACTCCGACTTTTCCACAGTGGTTTCCAAGCGAAAAGGGCTGCGAAAAAAACTCATGTCACCAAGCAGAACCGTAGGCTCGACTTCACTTTTGTAAGAAATATTAATAACCACTCTTGAAGAATGGGGCAAAGTAATATTCTATGATAAAGATCTTTTTCACTCTTTTGGAGCTGATGGATGATCCCTGGTTATTTCAGGAAAATACGCCCGCTTTCATGAGTTTTTTGTCGTGCCCACGGTCAAGATTTCGGATATTCTGCATGTTTGGCACTGATTCTCATCTAAGGTGAGTCAAGCACGAGCAGCTATGCGGAGGAACATTAACATATACTCAAAAGAGTAACAAATTGTGCTTATCATTAAAACTACCAAACAGATCAGAACTATTTTAGGGATCATAACTGCATTTTCCAGCATGATGGCGCACCTTTTCACAAAGCAAAATTAATAACAAACTGGAATTTAGGTCAATTTCAACCCATTAGTTAATTTGTGGGCAATAATGAAACTAACGTTTGAAAAGTTTGAGCAGTTGTTGGTCTTTATTTAACAAAAATGCATTAACATAAGATATCATATCATCACAAATTTGTTCTTCAGCATGCCTAACTAATTGAAGCTTTCTGAAGAACAAGGGGTATCATTAAAAATATAGACTGCGCGCATGAATTAATTGAGTTAATTAATAAAATGAGTTTGGGCTAAAAATTTTGTAGGTTTATTCCACTTTCAAATTATGATACAATCATACTTAACAAAAAGAAACATTTGATTAATTCTATTAATTTTCTTATACGAAAAAATATAGTAGGCTCAAAAATTTGTCCAAAACCGTGCATTTTCCCTTAATAGACGAAATTATTTTTGAATCTTTAAGGACTAAAATGAATCTGGTTTTGGTTTAAAGAGGTTTGCATCATTAAAAGATTTGCGGAATTCAAAGGAAAAAGTAATAGTTCAGATAAGTAAATTTCGGTAATATTAAATTTAGAAAATGAATAATTGCCATAGAAAAGTTACTTACTTATATTCAAAGACTACAGTTCTCTAATAAATCATTGTACACTTTTCAATATTCTTTTTACCTATTTGAACAAATAATGTATATTATGAGAGACAACCAAATGTTCATGTCAATATTTCGGTTAAATATTACATAAATTTAAATTTTGTGACTTATTTGAATTCTAATGTATATGGAGAACCATAAAAAACGGGCTCCAAAATTTCGATAGACCTCATTTCTTGATTTTCTACAAGGATTGAATGAAACTTGGTGAAAACTAGTTTATTTTTTTTAAAAACATCATATCAAAACATAAGAGTCTTTGAACTTTCCTTCTTTATTCTAATGGCTTTAATCTCTTTCCTGATGGGTTCCTAGAATTCCGTGATGGTCCTGGGTCTCTTTGCGTAAAATGTGTATCTTTAAGGTAGCCCCAGAGAAAGAAATGTGGGGAGCTAAGGTGTGGGCTGGGAGGTACCCAATCAAAATCAGTTTTGAGACTGATCACAGGGCCAACAAAGTTCTCTTTTAGCCAATCTTGGGATAGGTTTGAGGTGTGAGAGCTTGCTCCATCTTGCTGAAACCAGAACATCCCATAGGCAACGAAAACAGTCTCTGCAGCTCCCTCTTGAAGGTTTTCAGTACCTCAACATACCACTCCTTGGTGACTGTCATGTCGCGCCAGATTTCTTGAAGAGGAATGGTCCAATGATTCTTGTGGCTGAGATTGCAGTCAATACCGTACACTTAGGCAAGGGTAGGGACATTGGGGCTACGTCTTTTTGACTGGAGGTCCTCCAGAAAACATTTGTCTTCGAGTTTTTATTCCCTGCACTATGCAATTGGCTTCTTTTAAAGGCATTTACATCCATTACTAGCACTCTCCTGCAAGTCTTACGGGATATACCGATGGCCTGACTTCGCTTGCAAACAGAGCGTTTTGGACTCTGCTAAACTGACTTACTCACGCTCTCGACCAGCTCAGCGTACGCTTCCTGGGGCGTCCTCAATGACTTGGACGGTTTTCACTAGCCTTATTGTGCTTTTCCACTGTCCAACAATTCTCGAAATGGTCCACCTAGTCCTGACTTCTGCTCTTCGAGGAGGCTTTTTCACATTCGAACCGATGCACGAAAGTGTCGTCCACTTTCTTGAACGAGCCTGTCTTGTAGTAATGTTTGACGCAGTATATTCCTTGCTGTAGCTTCCATTGAGATATAATTGTGTTCACAGGCGTTGCTCCTGTTATGGCCTACAAAGTAAGGGTGATTAGTTAATGAATGAAGAATATATCACAAAAAGTGTGTGCAGATCCGTTTTGGGGGGGTTACCCTGTGTTTCAAGGCAAAGTTAATCTGAAACATTAATAGGAAGAACATCGTAATATATTTTTTTCTGCCGATAACCAATACTGTTTTTATCTTACTCATAACTTTATATAAATTAATAATACTTTCCAAACAATTTCAAGATTTAAATTGCCAGAGGGAAGTGGAAGGTAGGTTCGTACATAAATCATTAAAAGACATTGTTTTACACGAAATGGGTCCAAATTTGTCTAAATTGCAAACTAAATTCAATTTACATGCTGAAAATTAATTGATGATCATTGGTTTTTCAGTTTTTTTACCCATTATACCAAAGATTGATGAATCTAATTTGAATTAGAAATGATTTGCAAAAAAAATAATGTAAGAATCATTCAGATTCTTTTCCTCACATAAAACAGACGTAAAATTCAAGAAAAATTCCAGAACAAATGCCAATGAACATATAAAATTTGTCATCGCATATTGGTTTTGCCACATGTTGTAATGCATTGGGCATATGGTCTAATGTGATAATGATGATTTCAAAATTTGGAATGCTGATGGTGTTGCGTGGGCCACCAGATCATATTAGTGACTTTTTTTAATTCAATGGAGCCTATATTAGATATTTAATGTTTTCTTAAACTTGAATAATGTAGATATGCAACAATTGTTTATGTAAAAATAAGAGCAATAAAATAAAAGCAATAAACAATGCCCACGTAGATATATAATTTTTAATGTTAATTAAACCTACTAAGGTCTTTTATCTATGGCTGATTGTAATCTTCAATCTGCAACATACTCAGTACCCAAGTGATCTTAAATAATAAAATCAAAGCCAGCTACCAGAATATTGCTTTCTGTTTTATAAGTTTCCGCAGATAAACATGCACAGGATGACTATTATGAATGAGCCCACAGAAAAAGAGACCTAAATGACTAGGTTTAAGTTAGGCTTGGTAAACAACAAAACAAGCTTTTAGCGTCGTTTCTAATGACCCCCTAATCATGGTTAAATATTTTTACATATCATTAATTCTAAGTTCCATTCATAATGTACAAGATAAATTTTAAGTTTTTACTAATTTGGGCTTTTGCGATCAAAATCCAGGCTTTTCGAAGAGTTGGATTTCAATGAAATCATTTATTTTAGGTGGTTAGATAGCTTGTGCCGATAACAACGCAGTTTACTCAACAATATAAAAAGCAGTGCTATCGCTCATATCATTTAAATCAAGCCCCTTCTAAAAAACTTACAACTTAATCAACCACTCCAGTACATTACAATGATAGTTAAGTGTCAAAAAATATCTCTGATCTTCATTGATGACATCATTTTTGGGTGCCAAAAGAACTTGTCCCCCTTAGTAAATCAGATCTCATTTCTTCGTGACGTTTAGATGCATATGTTGTGCAATACACAAATTCAATGCAAGAACAGCATAGTTTGAATAATACCATCATCTACACTAGTTATACTCTTATACAGGGAAGAAACTAGATGAGCCAGATCCAATTAATGATAGGTGAATTACCAACAAGACATCGCACAATTAAACCTAGGACTACAATATGTAAACCATACCAAAACAACATACACATGAACAAAAACCATCAAACAAACTCGGTAGACATCAATACAATTTATTTGTCTGAGCCAAGTACGGGCGGCTCCAAATTCATCCTCTGTCGAGTTCGATAACATTGTAATCTTATTTTGTTTTGTGTTAAGTAACCTAAATCATTCCAAACTACCATGTTGGCACTATGGCTCTTCTAACATACTCTCTAACCATGCAAACTTTGATACACCCAATATTATTATTATCATTCCCTACATATATTTAAAAAGATTTTGTAGATGTTTTAAAGTTCATCTTAAAATTATAGCGAGCCCTAATTTCAACGTTTGTTTTATGTATTGACAAAGTTCCGTATTCATTGATTATAAATTGAGAAGTAAGTTATATATGGTTTGTCGTACACCTAATATTATTATTATCATCACCGTACATATATTTAAAAGTTCCGTATTCATTGGATATAAATTGAGAAGTAAGTTATATATGGTTTGGGGTATAATCTTTTTCCAAAAAGTCCAATTAGTGAAGATGATTAGGTATCATCTTTATTAATATTTACCTCATGCTGCAATAAAAGGCCATCCGCCTCTTGATCTGAAAGAAATGTAAGTGATATGTAAGTGCAATTGCAACTGCCTAATTAAATATACGTGCACATGATTACGCTTGTTTGAAGTTTAAATGAAACTAAGTGTTGAGTAATTAACTTAATTTTCTGAAACATAATTTCTCATCACACTTTTAAGATTCTCAATCCTCTTGCTTTTTGGATTTACTGTAGCGAATAAATGTGTAAAATTTCGAATTGTTTTCGTATTATTTCAATTGCAATAATTAATTTTTAAATAAATAACAAAATCCCTATAGGTAAATGAGAGAAAATGCAATTAATATATATATATATATATTTCTAAATTAAATTTATCTGGTCTCTTCTCAAATGCCACTTTGTCGGGGCGAGTAAATTGAGCGGAAATTTAATTTCGAATTAATCCTCTTTCTTCTGCACTAACCTCGGAATATTATTCGTTAAGGGGAATTATCATTTCTCATAAGAAAATCCAACGATTTTATCATCCATAGGTTACGATGCCCCAAAAGAAATACGGGCAAAAGTATCTCTAGCCTAAAATATTGGATTTCCAGGTGTATTTTAAAACAAGACAAAGCCGTGTCACTTAATTTGCCAGTCCACTGGTTTAGGCGAGAGTAAGTCAGTGCTTGGCGTTTCTTCTTCGCTTCTACATTTCTTTCTTTTTAAAAAAGATTTTCTTCAATAAAATTCTTGCTTTAGGGTTCGAGTTCAGAGCGGATGAGTCTCTATGCATTGATTGAAATCCTAGCTTCCTTCTTAAAAGGAAGCTTTTTCAGACTTAAAATACTCCTGAATACAAATGAATCAAAGCATCCAAGTTATCATTGCTATTCAGATAATAATTACTTCGGTAATAAAATTATATATTAATATTCTTATGAACATACCTTTTAATAATACAACATAAATATTTGGTAATAAAACTATTTAAGAAGCATAACTCATTTAATATTTAAATACTGGTATGGATAGTTCAA
Organism: Ceratothoa steindachneri; assembly: GCA_963969495.1. Classification (NCBI taxonomy): domain Eukaryota; kingdom Metazoa; phylum Arthropoda; class Malacostraca; order Isopoda; family Cymothoidae; genus Ceratothoa; species Ceratothoa steindachneri. Next base: position 150,575,474 of record OZ018327.1, on the reverse strand, counting down.
ATTTAAAATTAATATTATGTAACTTTTTAGGGGAGGCATGGGCTTATGTATATCATACATATACATAAACCCAACTTGCTGTTTAATTTTTGTAAAGCACTGAAAAGAAGACAATTTCCTTCAGTACTTTAGCTCCATTAGTTATATATCAGTTGTTTCATTAGTAATTTTCTTTATGAATAGGGAGGTATAGACAATCCAGGAAATAGTATAGAGGAGCTGGTTGGTTTGGTGGACCAATATACCGACATATCTAATCCAGAGAGTTAATTTTACGTTTACTCGAAGTGATCATGTATTATCTGCATCGTACTTGAGAAGTTCGGGTCAATGTGGTGACAAATGATGAGAAAGCTCTCAAGGAAACGAGTAGCAAAGTCTATTCTACAGTTATTCTTTCAACCATAAGTGTCGCATATTTTGGGGTATATAGAAATCTTACATTAATAACTCTGTTTAAGCTTTACGCCAAAGATACAGGGTCTACTTCATCATTTTATGAGAGGACTACTAAAAGTGCAGCCAGCTATTTTGGAAAGGAAGGTTGAACACGAATGGAGAAAACTTAGCAAGGCGAGGAAGACATACAACATACAACATCCTATAATAGATTTTCTGAGATTATACCAGAGACCTTATAACACGTAGACGAAATCTGTTAACTTCAATAGTCCTGCACCCACTTAAAATTTTTGAACGCCAGCAAGAAATTTATAGAAGCTAGGACACAAGCTTGTGAACTTTCAAGGAAAAAATCGCTAAATTTAGTTTTTTAGTTGTGACAGAAGTTCTAAAAGCAAGTGAAATATTAATTGATTAAAAGTTCATATATTCTAAAGGACACCAGGGAAAATAGAACAGCTCATTATTATTAATTTTGAAAGTTTTTTGAGCCATATTAAGGCCAAATTTAAGGGTTATGTATGTTGAATTTGTTCGAGGGTTGATATTCTAATTAAATGGGCGGACTTGGCAGGAATCAAATATACTTTTGTGAAAGATTTGGAAAGAATGGTCCTAAAAGAATTTGGTTATATCAAATCTTCACCAAAATATTCAACAGAGGTCTGAAAACACTCCACACTTTAACTCTGGTAATTTTAATATGTTTCGGTCTTTTTTTGGTTTCTGAAATGAGATAAAGTTTTAAACATTTAAAATGTATGGAAATGTTAATGATTTTCAGTATTTATTTTTTACTGACCTTATGGTGCGCCTTGAATAAATAGTAGGATTAGAATGTTCCCAAGGAAAAGTAGTTGATTGTATAAAATTTCGAAATCCAGTTATATTGTCAAGAGACCGGAAACCTGCATCTATTTGTTTCTTCTATTCAAACGAATAATAAAATTAGCAAAAGGGATCTAGCTAAAGGAAATAGTCTCATTGTCAAAACACCAGCTAAGATAATTTCCGGATCTAAAAATATCGTAATCGATTTATGGAGTGCATAGGGTAATTTCACGATGCCAAGGGTGTCGTTATTGATGACATGGTTCACGTTTTTGAGGCATTATAGGAAAACTTTGCGAATATATTTGCTTCTAAGGTACAAGAAACTTACCTACTATAAACAATAATCTTTTAAATATTGTCATTACCTAAAACGAAATATTTCAAACCATTGAGTGCGATAAAACAAATTATTTTTAATGTATATATTATGAGGCAACCTGTTGAAACCTCTTTATACATTTAAAAAAATACAATTTGCAAGCGGAATGTTCCTAAGAGTTCAAAGAAGAGAATTAAAGCCATTTATTCAAGGAAAGGCAAAAGACACCGCCAGGAAAATTTCCTTCTATCTTCCTTAATTCATCCGTTGGCAAACAGTTGGAGTTCATTTTAGCAAACAGAATTATAGAGCATTCGGTGGTAAACAATTTGATAAATGAGACCAGGCACGTCTTTCAACCAGGACGCTCAGCTTAACTAATTTGTTCGATTTGATTCATGAAATTATCAAATCGTTGAACTAAGGGAAATTTGTAGATGTAGTTTATTTCCGAATCGCAAAATCCTAATGAAATTGTTTGTCATAAAGGAGTTTATAAAGCTAAAACCACAAGAATTTATGAAGGGTAAACAAAATTTATTGGTACAATTGAAAAAGGTAGGCAAAAAGTTATTGTTAGCATTAATAAACGATCTGTATTGTGTAAAATTTCGAAATTTGATGATGAAAAGTAAATAGGCTCTAGGGCCCAAAATCAGGATGCTTTGTAAAAGAGGCCGAAAAACTTGGATGGAGTAATCAAATAGTCAGTAAGATGGCAGATTAAATTTAATCTAGCCTAGTATAAGGGAATACACAATAGACGTGGTAACTATGGAAGAGATTTTAATATTCGTGCTCAAATTTTAAACATAGTAAACCTGAAAATGGATTCCTGTCTAAATCTTTGATGAATTATGTTTTTTAAAGTTTTGAAATCTAGCATCACCAAAGTCAGAGAGAATACGAGCTTAAATATGTAAACATTTTGCTCCATTTATATACCCACGTATAGAAAGCGTAGCAAGAAGCATTATGTTATCAGTAGAATTACTTTGCCAGAATCCCGAAAATCATGTCTTTTAGAGCTTTGGTAAAATTGTCAATTTTAGCTTTGTCTCTTTCTAATACATTGTTCTAAAATCATGATGAATGTTCATCGTTGCACTACCGTGAATTTTACGCAAATAAGTTATATATCCATCCAAGTGTTTTTAGTATATCTTAAATGTATCTAAAAATTATTAAATACTGTAGCACTACCTATTTACTCATTATCTGTTTGGGGATCAAATTTTAATTTTATTACAATAAATTATAGGAATATCAGTCAATGATGATTCAAGCTTTTTTGTGCCTTTACCACCACGTGATGGTGGCGGAGCGGGAGGTTGCGCGATACCTCTTTTTAGGCAGTATCTGCACAGCTGCAGCTTGAATAGGAGGTATACTGTTATTTCCACGTACATTTCCACGTCAGCCGACTTTGATGTGAGGAAATTCCACCTCGTCATGGAATGGTTGCCGATGCCCTTTCTCTAGCTCAGAGATCTGAACGGTATACATCCCTTCTGGGGATAGTACTTGATTAATCCCAGGAATCAAATTCTTGCAGACCTGATCGACGAGCTGGAGATAGGTGTCTTAAATTTATGCCTCACTGCCCGAGATCCGCCTTATTTTCCTGTCTAGATCTATCTTTTTGTCAGATTTCGGTTGGAAGGTGGTCGATGACCTTCATAGTAGTGATCACTTGCCGCCCAAAAGCTCGCTCCAATGGTGGTTGGCGCGGGTGCTGTGGTCCGCATTTTATAAAATGAGTGATTTCTGCTATCTTTGTTGAAGAGTTTAGGTCGATGGATGAGGAGGTTGAGTTCTTTTCCGGCAACCACAGTGCCGAGGGCCTAACTACTATTTCTAGAACGTCTGGCAATTTTGCCAGCCAACCGCTCGCGTAGGGGTAGCCGAGTATGAGACGGCAATGAAACAAAAGCGTTATGCCTACATGCGCTATAAGTGCCGCCCGAACGACTTCCCTGATGGGAATTTCGTCGAGCTAGGGCTAGGTTCTGGTATATTTCGAAGGACGCCAGCCGCTCTTCTTGGCAAGCAGCCGTGTCTACACTTAACGGGAATACTCCTCTAGCAGGGGTGTGGAAGAGAAAAAAAAGGATTCTGCGCAAGTTCCCACAGGATCCCCCTTCCCGATCTCTAGGAGATTGGGAGCGCGAACACGGAATCTACTCCTTGGCGGAATCGTTCATAAACTGCTTCCTCCTCATTCTGAAGCTGGGATGATGCTCCGTCAGCATTTAATGCGAGTCGTGATGTCGCGGAGGGCCGCAAACTGGACTCTACCTTGAGTGGCAGAGATCCCTTCGACGACAGGTTGACTTGAGTGAGTTGCCTTACACTGTCGATTCATGCGCGTGATCCACTCGTAGTCCAGGTGATCCCCCGTACGTCATGCTTCGACATTTGAGTGAGCAAGGCCTGGCCTGGCTTTATTTTAGATTGGTTTAACAGGATCTTGGTAAAGGTGTATCCTCTCAGATTCCTTTTGAATCGCTACTATGCTTGCTTTTCGCAAAGCAGGGAGAGATCACTCCACCCCAGCCTGTTTCTGCTCAATCTCTCTAACCTCCTGCAGGGGTAAGTTAATGGAGGAAATTGGAAATGTTAGTTTACCCTTCTTTCTTAACCATCGAGGTGATCTGTCTCCTGCCCAGTGCGGCTCTCGCAAGTTCCACTCCACGTTCGAGGCTCTACTCTGACAAAAAAATTCCGTCTGCAAAGCCTTGCTTCATAGACAGCACAAAGCCGCGGTGTTTGTCGATCTGGAGAAGGGGTATGATACCACATGGCGCTGCGGTATCATGTAGACTCGTCAGACGATGGGGGCAAAGGGATACCTCCCAATCATTATATGTGATTTTTTGCGAGATCGTCGATTTGGCGTACAGGTTGGATGAGGCCTCTCCATCCCAATGGAACAGGAAGAGGGTGTCCCGCAGGGCGGTGTCCTTAGTGTCACACTCTTTGCTCTGAGCATCAGGGGCATCACCTCGGTGCTGCAGGAATATATTCTGTCTTCTGCACAGTGCGGCTTACGCAAGTTCCACTCCACGTTCGAGGCTCTGCTCTGACGAGAAAATCCATCTGCGAAGCATTCCTTCCTAGACAGCAGAAAGCCGCGGTGTTTGCCGATCTGAGAAGGGGTATGGTACCACATGGCGCTGCGGTATTATGTAGACTCTTCAGACGATGAGTGCAAGGGGATACCTCCCTATCTTAACATGTGATTTTTTGCGAGATAGTCAATTTGGCATACATGTGGGGTGAGGCCTCTCCAGCCCAATGGAACAGGAAGAGAGTGTCCAGCAGGGCGGGTGCTCAGTGTTACACTCTTTGCTCTGAGCATCAACGGCATCAACTCGGAGCTGTAGGAAGGTATTCTCGCTAAGCTTTACTTGGACGTCTTAGGATCTCTTTTGGCAAGTTTAGGGCAACTCGATCCACCACACCGGCCTTTATCTTGTGACCGATGCCTTATGAACTTCCCCTATTGAGATCCTATATGTCGATGCTGGGGAGGTTCCTCTCGCTCTGCTCCTTGCAAAGTGCATTATTCGTCTGTACGCGCGAGCCCGGCGCTTCCCTCAGTTGCCAACTTCTCTCGCTGTATCTGAAGGTGATCTTGGCGGTGCCTAGGCCGCCGAGAGACACCAGTCATACTTCAAGAGCTAATTGTAGCTCTCGGGCCGATGGCGCCACTAACTCTGCCTAAGACGCCACCATGTAAGGTATGAACTTTAAATATTTGTCGTCACGCCTCTGCTCTTGAAGCTTTTACAGAGCCCGGAGTATTTGGTTTGGACGTCTTTGGAGCACACTAGAGGTCACGCTGGAACCGGCAGAGTGTGTACGGATTACTCCAAGTCTCAAGAGGGGTTCATTTTCCACGCAAGATCCCCTCTGTTAGAAGTCAACCGGGCCCTGCCTGGCGCTGCGTCTGTTTTCACGACCAAGCTGGTTGCAATACACCGGTCGGTATGTAAGATAACGCATAATCCCCGGTTCAGAGACCAACATTTAGTCCTAAGTGCTCTCAGGGAATTGTAATTTCCGCATCCCTTGGTTCGCGATTTCCATGAAGCTACAGTTTTGGCGAGCCGGGTGGATGTCGAGATTATCTTCCGTAGGGTTTCTTGGACATGTAGGAATTGTAGAAAAAGAACACGCCGGTGAGAGTTCTAAAGAGTACTAAGGACTCGGTAACCAGACCAGCATTTTGCTCTTCTTCACACCAACTACCTGGCAGGAATACGTGCTGCCCTCCTTCCGCTTGGCAAAGAAAATTGGTGATAGTCGAGGGAAACTTAAAGATATGTGCCATTGCGCCGCGACTGTTCCTATGAAGCTAGCTTCCAAAGCCGGGGCTGCTGGAGGTTGCTTTCTGTGGTATTCGAATTTGACACATTCGCGAGAGGCACAGCCATTTGATGGAGCGCTCGTCTGCGCCTTACCTTGAGGAGTGCGTTGTCCCCCAGACTGTTCGACACATTCTTCTTGAATGTCCCAGTCTGGGTGATCTTTGTACACGTTATCTTTACCGGTACAGGGATAAGCGGGATCTTTGCCGCTTGTCCCTTGTACGCTGGACTGGATCGTGCACACCGCCCCGCGGACTATACGAGTTTTTGAAGGAGACTGGACTCCTCCAATTTATTTCACTATTTGTTGTGGGTCACATGCTCCTGCGCCGGGAGGAAGCGGGCTTACTTCCGACGCTCAAGCGCGCTTCCTTTATGTTACCTTTTTTTTAGTCCATTATTTTTTTTATTCTTGTTATTTGATATCGACTTGTTATTTGTTTTTTACTATAGCCTAGTCATATGCCCAAGTAGCCAGTCACCAGTCGCCAGATGGACTCCTAAGATAACAATAAAGAAATTCGTGCTTCCCTCTCTTTCGAGAGATTTGATTAGATTACTAGTTCACAACTCTCTCTGGTGCCTCTATAGGCAAAAATAAGCTCCTTCTCTTTTCAAGGTATTACTTTCCTTTGCTGTGTTTTTAATAGATATGCAAAGAAATATAGGATTGAAAATAGTTTGAAGAAAGCAGTCTGATGTACACTTAGATAGATACGTAGCCAATTCTTGTATGTTCCGGGCCACATCCCAGGTGACAAAAGTGTACTAATCATTTCACACCTCATTTTATGATATGACATGCAGACATTATAAAAATGCTGAACAATTCCAAGCAGTATTTAAACTTATTATACAAAATGCAATTGCTGTTACGACATCTGATGAGTTGGTAATTGCAGGTTCGATATAAAATAATGGGTTTTGTGACAAAATCCATCTAAATTGCCATTTTTTTAGTTTTCCTCTAGAGAAGAAATATCATTCGCAAAGAATTTTTAAGGAGACTGCTGGTAAAAGTATTTTGGGGACTTTTATAGCTGTAATGGTTGCATCTAGGTTACAAAGAAGAAATTTAGAATTCTCAGGAGACATTAATATTTGTATAATTTCTGTCGATAATTCTTTTTTACCTATTTCCTTTCTGCTCAGTTAATCAGGAGACCACTTTTTAGCACGAAATTTTACCTGAGATTTTTCTTCTATTCTACAACTTCTTGACGAAGCTTCATAATCGCTAATAGCCCTCATCGTAATTTAAATTATATATTTAATAATTAAGCAATTATTAAGCTAATTTAAACATTTTCTTTATCTTCATGGGTGGGTTGGGGAGCAAAGACGAACTTTGACGCTTGTCATTATAACTTACCAAGCTCTATGAGTTTTTATATACTATCAGATTTATGATATTAAGTTTACTTGGATTAATGTCTTATTAAACACACAATGTTATAGTTTTCGGGGAAATAAATAAAATGGATGTTATCCCAAGAAAACTCAAAATTATGCCTCGAATTAAAATTTTGCATTTCAATTAAGGGGAAAACATGCCTAGTTTGTGTTTTAGCTCATAAATCTTTGCGCACGGCAGAAGGTGAAGAATAGAAAATGTTTACCCTCAAACTAAATGATTCTATCTTTCAGGTTATATATTGAAAGTTGATTTGAACCATAAAAGTCATGGTATCAAATAGAATATTAGAATGCTTTCCTTTTCAAATGAATTACCAGTTTGTGTATTTGTTGCCTTGAAACAGTAAAAAAGAGGGGTGCTCCAAGATTAGAATTCATCTCTTTTTTTCCAGATTATTTTCTTTATTAAGTCTAGGGAGTCTGAAGGAATAAGTTTCTGCCAAACTGGAAAATAGAACCGCGTTTTACGTATAGAAACATACATTTAACATGGATCTTTCTTACATTCAATGAAGTTTTTTGCGGACTTTAGACTTACACTGTTCCTAATAAAAGCCACATTGTAGAAAGTTTGAATCGCAATTTCATGCTATATTGGGATGTTTTAGACTTCAAATAACTATAAGATGGTTTTACATGCCACTATAAAATAATCAGAAAAGAAACAGATGAGAATATAGGGAGAGTTACGGAATCTTGATTATCATGTCTCAAAATTTTCGTAACGAAAAGTCTATAACTTGGAATTACGAGTGAATTACCTAAATACAAAATTGAAACTTATTGACACTAAAAAACTTAAAAAGAAATTTAATTAAAGGCTCATTGTTCCTAACATCGTATTATAAATTCTAAAAATTACTTCCGAATAGATATAAATTAGATTCATTATAATTGAGGAATATAAGAAGAAACCCACCAATAGTAAAGAGGGTGACTTTACTGTCCTTGAAACATTTTGGACAATGTTTTAAATCCATTCTAAACATTTTAGTGATACATTTTTCTTCTGACAAGGTTGTGGTCCTCAATACTAATCGGCTATGGCAAGCGAATGGCTGATAAAGAATTAGAGAAACTTGTAGTCAATCACAATACTCATTTGCAGTGGTATTAACAGTGGAAATTTAACTCCCCATTAAACTTTTCTTTAAGGTGGTACCTAAAGATCGTTTTGGGGTTTATAGTCATGTGTATATCAATTAATGATTGTATGATAATGATCAGAAAAGATAGTAGATTATATCCTTTGGCTGTCTGCTAAATTAAAACAATAAAAATAAAAAGTTTTCTTCATATTTCTTTCGGTGTAATAAATTTTAATTCGGGAACATAGTTAGTATTAATTGTTACGGCAAAATACGCAGGGAGATTTTGATAATATTTTAATTATATGTCCGCGAGCGGCGAGAATCACGAAATTTTGTTTAAATAGTCGGTCATTCTTGGCGACAAGTTTTAAACTACCGCACCCGATATTACTTTGTTTAAGGAAATTATTAGTAAAATTTATCCTTTAAGAGAAAATTAGCTATAATTCAAATTCATTGGCGATTGCGAGAAGAAGCCGGTTGGTACTTCCATACCAAAATTAAGTTGGAAACTACTATCGGTCTTTATTATTTGTTTTAGACAATTTTAATGAGGGATGATGATGATGCCTCATATGATCAAAATAGGTGCCCAGTTTGTCAACAAATTAATCCTTGAGAAAAGGCTAATTGAGTTTTTTGGATGTGCACGATGGGCTCACCTGATAAGCCACACTGTCAACTTGACACTAGCCAAGGCGAGAGTTATTCCAAGGTGGGTTTGTTCAGAATGCCGAGGTGTCCAGATAGGAGCACCCCCCGGCATTCATGGTGATGGCTGACACCATTCCTTTTTGGATTTAGAGTTAAATTTCGTTGATATTCTTGCTGAGGTCAGGTCATTGAAGAGTGTAATGTCCTTTATCCCAAAACGACCGATGATTGCAGCCGTTAATATCCTTGGAAAATTAATGAACAATGTTTTAACAAGAAAAGACCAATTTGGCTTGATTACGGTTGTATTTTTTATAGTGCTCTCTCCTGGCCATGCAAGCACAATCTGTCAATGGGGATGGAGGCTTCTCTCACTTCTAGAATCAAGGCTCAAATCGTTGCGTATATGGAAGCAAACTTGCCAACTGGTGTGGACCCACCCAACATAGACCAGTTAAGAGTAAGAGGGACGAGGAAATATGTAAACCCCACATGATGTGCTGAGGAAGAGAATATATGCAAAGTTTGCAGAATTTGACATTCAGAGAGCCATTACGGGGCTTGGCACCTTTTTCGGATGAGACCCTGACCAAGCTGACGCACAAACATCCACCAGCTCCAGATAGCCTAAATTTCCCAAATTTCCTGTAAACGTTGCAACTCTCATATTACCTTGTGATGACGTAAAAAACTTATTTTTTCCTTTTCTTCCCGCTCATTTGTAGGAACAGATGGGTTAACTCACGGGCATCTTAAATCTTTGTGGGGAAGTGAAACTGCCGAGACGGGAGTACGACTCTTTTCTAATTATACCCATTTGTCCATTTAGTCCTACATGGTGGGGTGCATGATGGCCTGGCAACCTCACTATTTTATGGGGGGAAGACTCAATTTTGCTAAAGGGCTGCAACAGGGAGACCCAATGGGGCCTGCACTCTTTTCACTCGGTATAGATAGGATCATTAAATGTCTAAAGTCAGAGCTTAATATCTAATACTTAGACGATGCTTTGATTGCCGTTACCGTCCAAAATGTTTTTGATGACCTTTAGTCTATCATTTCTGAATTTAACGGAATAAGACCAGAGATTAATAGCTGCAAATGTGAGTTGACTATCATAAATGATGATGATAGTCATGCCATTCTTTAACATTTTAAAACAATTTTCCCCCATGTTAAGATTGTGGCTTTGAATTATTTGTCTGTATTGGCTCTTTTATCGCTGGTGAAGCAATCAGACAGGATATAGACACAAAATCTAAATCCCCAACACAAATGATATCCCGCATCCAGCGAATCTATTCACACTAAGCCTTGTTCCTTTTAAAAAATCATTTTCTCAACCAAAGATACATTACATTTTGAGATACTCTCCCGCCTACAGGGAGATGGCATCCTTTGAGTTTTTTGAGGACTGTGAAAGATGATATCTCCAAACTAATCATCATTAAGTTTTCAAGGAATTCAAGGACTCAGGCAAATCTCCCATTTGGACATAGCTCTCCATGGGTACATATCCTCTTTGATTTCAGGTAACCCTTTAATTCGAGTAGTTTTTTCACTGGTTACCGGTTTGGCTCAATTAGACAGGGTGGCTGGACCTGTTAGATTCAGGAATGCGATACTTGGGAATAGGGCCTTTTAACCTGAAAATGAGAACCGATTAAAGCAAAAATATTTGGATGTGCTTCTTGCTCTCTCCAAACTGAATGGTTTCAAAGAAAGGTCAGATACGGTTGCTGGTGTCAGACATCTCGGTCCCATCTTTGGGAACTCAGCTGGATCCAGAAACCCTTAGAGTTGTCATAGCTTTGAGGATGAGGGCCCTAATTAGTGAGCTATATCGGTGTTAATGTTGATTTGGTGTTGATCCTCTAGGTCAGCACTTCTTTTCCTGTGAGCTGTTTGCTGGAAAGATACCCATACACTTTGCCCGCAATGATATAGTATGCCAAAACTTGAAAAGGTTAGGGATTGCCAGAGGCTTTAGAGCCAGTGGAGATGACAGAAGAGATGGTAAGCGTCTGGATCGGATGGGTTGGTTTGTAACCTGTGTCAACACCTATGTAGCGCATATTATTAACAGTTCAGTTGTGTCTGCAGCTTCTGCTGCATAAGCTGGAGAAAGTTCCAAAAAGATAAAGTATTTTGCCCGGACTGAGAGGTTTCTGTTTAAACCAATAGCCATTTAATCTAGCGTGGTCTTTTGCCATTCAAGTGCAGGGATATTTAAAGATATAGGTTCTCTTCTAAAAGAGACTACTAGTGACCCCAGGAAGGCTGGATTATTCAAACACAGACTAGTTTTTACTGATCAGCGGAGCAATGTAATTTGTATATTGAATGGGGTATGAGTTGCTCATGGTGTGGGCCTGGATTTTTACTCCTCAGTTTCATTTTGATCCGTTTCTTTGTCTCTGTCTTTCTCTAGTCAATAAAAGTCTTTAGAGCCGAGCTTTACTTATCCATACTACATCTGGAAATGTGACTCTGGATCCCTTCATCTTGTGTTTGTGAGTGAACTTCATATTATTAGCCGGCTATTTCATATAGCCTGTTGGGTTTATTAAATAAAAAAAAATTAAAGTTTAACAATGTCAAGAATAAAATTGGAGTCATCTACAAGATGAGTTTTAAGTATAGTACTTAATAGGATTTACTAATGTAAATTAAAACATTAGTCTGAAATATAATTATCTATCTTTTACATTGTGAAGGAATCTCCACGTGGAAGATATTTAGCAGAAAGGAACTCCTATGTGCAGTAGAAGGCCCGGCTAGGCCTAAAGTGGTAAGCCACTCTCCCCCCCTTTCACAAGCGGTAGCCTCAAATCGAGCCCCCCACGATTCACCTTTATGCGGGCTAAAATAGCTCTGCAAAAAGATTCGAAGCCCCCTCGAGAGTAGAGGTGTTTCCCGCTAACCTTCATCTCCGGGAAGAGCCTCGGACATACATAACGCTCGAATCCCTAAAAAAGACACAGAGTTAAGAAGTCTGGCCAGAACCCAGAAGATTTCCTCATGGTTCCAAGTCAAGTGCTAGCAACAAAGCAAAGTGACAGCTGGACTATTTTGTGTATTTGGAATTAGCCCCAGCCAGGAGGTAATTTCACTGAACGATCGCCCCGAGTGATTTTACCGAGTTCTCTTATCTGCTCCTGTCGAAGCCCTCCTTATTTCGGGTAGCCTAAATTATCTCCCCTAGACCGGAAGTTACTGCACCCCCTTGTTTTGGAGAACCGTCATCACTCCAACCTCCCGCTCTGAAGTCCGAGTGGTTTCACCCCACGTACAGAAGACATCCGAAAGCCAACCCCCCGACCCCCCTTCAGTTAAGCAATTGAGGTAATCTTGCCCCCTTCGTTAATTGATGTGATTTTTGCCCGTTAATTCTCTGGGGTAATTTTACCCTTCAATTCACTTATTATTTTTTTGTGTAAATAAAATTCTATTTTTGTACAAGTGTCTTTAAATAACCTTGAACTTTGCCATTGTCCATAATATACCTGACATCGTTGCACTTTCTCGTTACTCAGCCCATTTGAATGACTGATTTTCCGTCATTTTTGTCGGTTCGCTTTCAAGCCATTGGTCCTCTCCCATAGATATAATATGGTATTGATATAAGGTAATGTCATACCACGACACATATATATATTAATATACATATTATATAAATCTGCTGTCCAGTGTGTTGGGGTTTTTACGAACCCATGTCATTTTAATTTCGATATTAGAAGTTCCCTTGTTATTTACGTACATCCCTTTTATTTTAATTTTTGTATTATACTGGCAGAAGGCAAGTTCAAGTTATTTAAAGAGAAGTGGAACGTAATCTATTTAGATTTTGTGTTGCACCCCAGGAAATTAATTTTTTTATGGTGTTGAAATTTTGGAGACTCTCCTGGTTATTAATACGAAAGAGTTAAGGTCTTTGGTGTCCTAATTCCGGTAGGACCATTTTAATCTTTTTTTCCGCTTAGAAACAGCAGAGGTAGGTAGCTGTATCCTAATTTATTTTGGGGGGAATCAAGGCCTTCACGAATATTCAAGTATTCGTTTCGCGTGGGGAGTGTCCTAGCTCGTTTGCCTATCAGTGTTCCCTCAGTTTACTGCCAAAAAAAGGCATCGTCCAAAAAATTCAAGACTCAGGGTCAAATATTAGGTCTTTCGGGAAAAGACCTGCTAAATTACATACAAAAAGAAGAGAGAAACAAACGGGTGGAGTGAAGGGAATTAGAGATGGAGAAGAACAAAATGAAGATGGAGATGGAGGAGTACAAACTGAAGATGGAGATGGAGGAGAACAAACTGACGATGGAAATGGAGATGGAGGAACGTGAACAAATTAGGATGCATGAGCTGGAAATGAGCCGAAATCAAATGGATTCTCAGTCCATCGGTTCCCGGGCTAAAATTCCCCAAACTCCTTTAGTCCACCTTCCCGCTTTCAATGATGGAGAGGACTTTGGGTCATTTTTGGCCCATTTTTAGAGTATCTTTCAGATCAATACATTTGATCTCGAAAATAATGGCGTCGCTCGCTTAATTCCCCTCCTAAATGCCAAGTTAAGGGTTATCTTCGTATCCCTTCCCCGGAAGCAACTTTGGACTATTCCACGTTAAAGTCTGAATTGTTAGCCGCTGTTCATATGAATAGCGAATTCTACCGCTCCTGATTTCGCCAGAAAAAGATCCGCTCTGGCCAAACATTTCGACAACACGGGTACATCGTCATAAGAAACCTTCAGTGTTGGCTGGATGCGTGAAAAATTCCCCAGGTCTACGAGTCCCTTCTGTATTCTCCTTAGGGATCAGCTTTTAGCTGCCGTAGCTCCCAAAATTTGCCCCTTGATTAAGGATAAACGTTGCGCCACCTTCAAGAAGTGCTTGGAAGAGGCCGATGTCTACGCGGGTAGTCACGATTTATACTCTAAGAATGCTAAAAAGGCCCCCTAATCACGCCCCAAAACTAAATTTTATGGCCCTAAAACCTCCCCTAATTTGGTTCTAAGATTTACCAAAGTTCCTAGTCCCTCGAAGCCAAGAAACTTCCATCCGTCGGAACACCGAGACTTTAAGCCCCTAGTTTCTTTTCCCCCGGTTGTGCCTTACCAAAAAAGAACCCGATTGTCTGCTACACATGCAGAGTTCCCGGCCATAACCGCACGAACTGTCCTCAAAACTCCCGATTCGCAAACTCTCAGTCCCACCAAGTACACCAAATATAGGCCGCCCCTGATCCTCCTCCGTCACCTCAGAAGACTCCCGAACCTCCTTCGCCCGACAAAGACCCAGGCTATCAGGTAAATTTTCTTTTTAATGAGAACAACCCTGGTGGATTAAAGTTCGAGAACGGACCATGAACGGTCACCGAGTATCCACTCTCGTCCGTGACACCGGGTGCACCTGTATTATAGTGTCTGAGGACCTATTCTCCCCCTGTTGGGCCCGGCCACAACAAACTTGCGGTGCTCCACAACTACCTTGGCCAGGCGAGTCGTTTCCCAGTAATTCGTTGTCACATCGAGTGTGACTATATGTCCGGTTGGGCCGAAGTGGAGGCGGCCCCATCCAGTTCTGCTCCTTTTTATTCGGTCAGAACCCCGTAATTCACGACCATCCAGTGATTACCCGTACACAGGCAGCCCTGACATCCCTGGCATCCCGTCAAACCTGTTCCCCGGAAAACCCCTTTCGATCCATAGTTCCAAGCCCTCAGGAGCGATAAGTTTTCCCGCGCCCAGAAGGAGTGTGCAACTCCCCTCCCCCCATTTGGGAGAAAACTAAAGCCCTCGAGCGTAAATCCACCCGAGGTTACAAACGATTCTCGTATCCGGTGAAGAAGGACTTATTGAGAGGTTTGAGACCTAATTGGACCTCAAGTTACGAGTATGAAGATTCAAGCCTGGCGAGAAGGTGCTGATGCTACTTCCAGGGGGAAGCAACAAAATCCTTAGCCAGTGAAAGGGACCCTACCCCGTCCTCGAGGCCAGAGCACCCGTGGATTACCTCATCCATACTCCAGTGGGAGCGAAGGTTTTCCACGTGAATTGTATATATATATTATATCATCAATGTTCCTACTTATTATTTTTTGGAGTCCACTAAATTGTTAAGTTGTTTTTCTTGGTCCCAAATTTATGCCTCCATTTAATTGTATCCATTTTTTTTGGTCCTACTGAAATGTCGCCAATGTTCTCGTGTGATTTTTGTTAGGTTTAAAATTGTATTAGTTAAATTCTGTATAATCGACCGGTTTAAGGCTTATGCCCGTAAATTCTACGCTGAGCTCAGAATTACGTTTTTTGGGGGTTTGTACATCTGTCGTAGCAGGTTAGAATTTCCTTAGACCTTTGATAATACTAGTTTGACGGGGGGGGGGATGATCATTTCCTACACAGCTGCTCTAAAAAGCATCATCTTTTGGTTGGGAGATGTGTGAAGGAATCCCCACGTGGAAGATCTTTAGCAGAAGGGAACTCCTATGTGCAGCAGAAGGCCCGGCTAGGCCTAAAGTGGTAAGCCTACCTTATCGTCCCTTCCACAAGCGGTAGCTTCGAATCGAGTCCCCCACGATTTACCTTAATGCGGACTAAAATAGCTCTGCAAGAAGATTCAAGGCCCTTCGAGAGTAGAGCTGTTTTCCGCTAGCCCCTAACTAAGGAGAGAGCCTCGGACATAAATAACGCTCAAATCCCCGGAAGAGAGACAGAGTTGAGAAGTCTTGCCAGAACCTAGAAGATTTCCTCATAGTTCCAAGTCAAGTGCTAGCAACAAAGCAAAGGGTCAGCTGGACTATTTTGTGTATTTGGAATTAGCCCCAGCCAGGAGGTAATTCCACTGAACGATCGCCCCGAGTGATTTTCTCGACCTCTTTGATCAACTCCTGTTGAAGCCCTCCTTATTTTGGGTAGCCGAAATACTCTCCTCTCCCCTGGACTGCAAGTTACCGCCCCTCCCCCTTGTTTGGATAACCGTCATCACTCCAACCTCCCGCTCTAAAACCGTGCGGTCTCACCTCACGTACAGAAGACATCCGTAAGCCAACCTCTTCCCCCCCCCCTCTTGAGTAAGCCAATTGAGTTAATCTTTCCCCCTTCGTTTATTGATGTGATTTTTGCCCGTTAAATCTCTGAGGTAATTTTACCCTTCAATTCTCTTATTAATTTTTTGGGAGAAATAAAATTCTATTTTTGACAAGTCTCTTTAAATAACCTTGAGCTTTGCCATTGTCCATAATTTACCTGACCTCGTTGCACTCTCTCGTTACTCAGACTGTCTTAACGCGTGGTTTTTCATCCCTTTTGTCGGTTCGCTTTCAAGCTATTGGTCCTCTCCCATAGATATATGGTATTGATATAAGGTAATGTCATACCACGACATACATCATTATATTTATTTATAAAATAAATTCCTTGCATTATATTTTGGGAGGGGAGAGCGTGTTTTTTATTCATACTGTATAATATATAACAAAAATATTCCATTTAAATCAATCCTATGAAAGATTTACGGTAACACTGCAGTTTAGGGGAGTACAATAAGAGGCTCTGTATCTGGACTACAATCTTTGGCTACAATTTAAACCTTATTACGTCAGACTTCATAAGGCAAAGCCCCAAATTTCGAAAGTAGCTAAAAGTGTTAATTTTTGGCGGAAATAGCCTAAAGATGTCAGTGGTATCGTGTTTATTATTTCGATAAACGTGCAGAGCCGATCCCAGGATTATCAAAATAACAAAGACGATAGTGACGCGTTAATTAGGCTATTGCCGGCCAAATTTTTAAAATATTTAGTTCCTTTCGAAAATGTGGGACATCGCCCCCATACCACCCACAACTTATAAAAAAACTCGGAAAAATCTTAATTCTAAAGGCTAACATAAGCTTTTAATGCAAAAGGTGATTGCGAAATGTCGGCAGCGATATCGTAGTCTTAAATTACCTAATAATATACTAACTTCTTGACAAAAGCTAAACTATCTCCACCTTTCATTATTTATTATAATCTAGCCGCGCTTCATTTACACACCAGTTTCAAATCTTCGTTTTTAAACTGAGGCCAACGCCCTATAGAAAACTTTATTAAATTGACCCAGGAATTAACACAAGTCGTATTGAAGTCAAACAAACATGCTTTAGAAACACGCTTTTTTACCTGCGCGGTTTCAGGTGTGTCAATGTTTGAAACAAGCTTGAATTAACGCTTGCTAGTGAGTGCAAATAATGGTTTAGTTTAACAATAATAGGTAAATAAAACATACAAAATTTAATATATGTAATTATAAAATATCAGTGAATTAATAAATAATATATTTGAGTAGAAGTGCGGGTATTTACTAAATAATAAATAAAAAAGAAAAACAAAATATCAAAACAAATACAACGCCGTGATTGACCACATGCGAAGCTACCGTCTGACGACATAAGGACTAGATTATAGCCCAGAAACACCGCCGCCTATCGAGCATCCCTAAACTGAAGAATTATCGATTTTACAGTTTAACAAACACGAATATGTATTAAAATAAACTAATGCAAATTTATTCGTAAGCTAAAGGTAAATCAATTAATTTAGCATTTTTATCAAAACAAATCGAAAACATTCGAGAAATTTATGCTAGAGCGTTTTGGTAAAGAAGTTAGTAAAGTTAGAGTCAGAATAGGAAGCGTGAAATTTTTCTCAGTTTAAGCAGTGCATATGAAACCTAGGATTATTGCTGAATTCTAAACCCCCAAATATATGTAGTTAAATGATGTCATTACAATGCCTCTACAATTCTGTAACGCAGCTATTTCCATTAGTTTTCTTGGATAACAAAACCTTGCTGTCAGACTAATATTTTAACCCATAACATGATCCAATAATCTACAAGAATTATGCCACTTGAAACGGTAAGATTGGAGAAAATATCATAAATGGCTTGGTCCGGTCACAATTTTTACCTCTTTAGGTAGTAGGAATTTTTTGTTAATGCGAAGTAATCATAATCGTACTCGTATGTATCGCCTTGAAATTTCGTTTCTTATGTCCCACCAAAGTGGAAAACATTCATTATTTGAATATCATGTAGCCACAAAGTTTTAACTAGCAACAGCCCATAAGCCCTAAAATATTTGTCCATTTTATGCTTTTTCCTTTAGTGAGAACCGATTTTGTAAGCTCGCGGACTCTTATATCAAAAAAGTATTAGATTTTTCCCGAAATTTTACTTTATTTCAGTGTACTGATTTTCGCTAGAAACGCGCATTGTCTTCTTTTATCCCGTTTTATCTCCTTCAACTCCCACCAGTAGTAGAAATTGATTATATTTAGTTGTTTGTAAGTGCATAGTCCATGCGGAAAATTCGACGTTGGACAATCTCAAGCGTAAAATGGCAATGATAATAGCATTTTTTGAAACTGTGTCACTCTTATTCTTTTTTTTTGTAAGTAGTGTAACAACTTTACTACATTTCTTCAAATTAACCGTATTGCGATTATTTTTTCATGTTGGTTTTGATGATCACTTTAATTTCATTTTTCAAAGTTAT
The DNA here is from genome assembly GCA_963969495.1 of Ceratothoa steindachneri. Taxonomy (NCBI): domain Eukaryota; kingdom Metazoa; phylum Arthropoda; class Malacostraca; order Isopoda; family Cymothoidae; genus Ceratothoa; species Ceratothoa steindachneri. The sequence goes on along the minus strand of OZ018327.1, from coordinate 150,556,848 downwards.
TTCGAAAGTTATGTTCGTCTATCTATTTTTTACTTTATGTTTCTACTTGGTTAATAAGTGAGGTTAGGAAGTTTGTTTTAGTTGCTTATTTTTAACTATTTCATTTAGTTGTTTAAGAAGAGAGCAATAAAGCAATGCAACTTTAGTTCTTTATGAGAAAATGGATCATGCAAGTTATTATTTATGCTCTTAGACTTAAAATTTACACCACCACTTTGGTTTTACAATATTCCGTCCCAGGTTTTCATTGGATTAATTTTACTTACAAACCAATGAAACTTGTCAGGATTTGTTCTAATGCTTATTGCAAGGACAATTTCGCAATCTATCATTCATTTTTATTGCTTTCTTTAAATCCTGTTTATTTCTTAATGATCTTTTACACTTAGGGGAAGATTTCATCCTTATTAATTTAGTAAATTTTTAAAACGACTAAAATTATTTCAGACTGTAGTTTTTCCGCCCATATAGGCAAATTTATCCTCAATTTGAGTACATTTTTAAAGTATGCAGGTAATGTTTAAAATTTCGTTCCCTAGTATGTACATTCACAATGATATTTAGAGTGAAAAAATGAGAACACAAATGCTATTTAGGATTTCAACTTTTATTAATTATTGTATGTAAGGGTGACAAAGTGTGGGGCCACTTTTGAAGTTATTTTCTCGTCTCTAGTCCTGCCCGTTGATCGACGCCCCACGCGCGCGCTCAGTAATTATTCCAGAAAAGTGGCGCGCACATGAGGCTATTACGTCATAGTACCCGAATAAAAGGACGTCGAGTGCAGAGGAGGGGAGCTGATCGTTAAGCCAGGGGGGAGGAAGCTGATCGTACCCCTCGGAGGCAGGAAGCTGATCGTAGATCTCGGATGGAGGAAGCTGATCGTCGAGCATGGAGGAGGAAGGAAGCAGATCGTCGAGCCCGGAGGCAGGAGGCTGATCGTTGAGCCCTAAATGAGAAAGCTGATCGTCGGGCCGTGGAAGGAGGAAGCTAAGCGTCGAGCGCAAAGGGAGGAAGATGATCGTAGAGCCCGAAGGAGGGCAGCTGATGGTCGAGCCCGGAGGTAGGAAGCTGAGTTTCGAGCCGGCAGGGAGAAATCCGATTTCAAGCTTGGAGAGAGGAATCCGATCTTGAACCTGGAGAGAGAAAGCTGATCGTAGAGCAAGGAGGGAGGAAGCTCATCGTCGAGCTGGGAGGGAGGAAGCTGATCGTCGAGCCTGGAGGCCGGAAGCTGATCGTAGAGCACGGAGGAGGAAGGAAGCTGATCGTCGAGCCCGGAGGAGGGAGAAAGCTAATCGTCGAGCCCGGAGGATGAGGGAAGCTGATCGTTGAACTCGAGGACAGGAAGCTGATCGTCAAGCCCGGAGGGAGGAAGCTGATCGTCGAGCCCCGGAAGGAGAATGCTGATCGTCAAGCCCTGCAAGAGGGAAGCTGATCGTCGAGCCCAAAGGGAGGAAGCTGATCGTAAAGCCCAGAAGAGGGAAGCTGATAGGCGAGCCCGGAGGGAGGAAGCTAATGGTCGAGCAAAGGGAGAGGAAGCTGATGGTCGAGCCCGGAGGGAAGATGCTGATAGGCAAGCCCAGAGGGAGCAAGCTGATGTTTGAACCGGAAGGGAGGAAGCTGATGTTCGAGCCCGGAGGGAGGAAGCTGATTGTCGAGCCTGGAGGAAGAAAGTGAATGTTCGAGCCCGGAGGGAGCAAGCTGATGGTCGAGCCCGAAGAAAGGGAGCTGATCGTTGAGACCAGACGGAGGAAGCTGAGCGTAGACCTAGGAGGGTGCAAGCTCACCTTCGAGCCCAGAGAAAGGAAGCTAGTCGTCGAGCCCGGAGGGAGGAAGCTGATGGGCGAGCCTGGAGGGAGGAAGCTGATGGTCGAGCCTGAAAAGAAAGAAGCTAATAGTTGAGCCTCAAAGGGAGGAAGCTGATCGTAAAGCCCAGAAGAGGGAAGCTGATAGTCGAGACCGGAGAGAGGAAGCTAAGATCAAGCCGGGAGGGAGGAAGCTGAATGTTGAGCCCGGAGGGAGGAAGCTGATGGTCGAGCCCGGAAAGAGGAAGCTGATAGTCGAGCCCGGAAAGAGGAAGCTAATGGTCGAGCCCTAAGGAAGGAAGCTGATGGTCGAGCCCGGATGGAGGAAGCTTATAGTCGAGCTTAAAAGGAGGGAGCTTATGGTCGAGCCCGGGAGCAGGAAGCTTATGGTCGAGTCTGGAAGAAGGAAGCTGATTGTTGAGCCCGGAGAGAGGAAGCTGATGGTCGAGCCCAGGGAGAGGAAGCTGATGGTCGAGCCCGGAGGGAGGAAGCTGATTTTAGACTCAGGACGGAGGAAGCTGATGGTCAAGCCGGGAGAGAGGAAGCTGATGGTCGAGCCCAGGGAGAGGAAAATGATTGGCGAGCCCGGAGGGAGGAAGCTGATTGTAGGGCCTGGAGAAAAAAAGTGAATGGTCTAGCCCGGAGGGAGGGATCTCATCGTCGAGCCCGGAGGGAGGAAGCTGATCGTCGCGCCCGGACGGAGGGAGCTGATAGTTGACCTCAGAGAGAGGAAGCTGATCGCCAATCTCGGAGGGAGGAAGCTGATCGTCGACCTCAAAGGGAGGAAGCTAATCGTTAAGCCCGGAGGGAGGTAGCTAATTGTTGAGCCCAGGGGGAGGAAGCTGATTTTCGAGCCCGCAGGGAGGAAGCTGATTTTCAAACCCGCAGGGAGGAATCCAATGTCAAGCCTTAAGGGAGGAATCCGATCTCTATCCTGAAGGGAGGAAGCTGATCGTAAAGCCCGGTGAGAGAAAGCTGATCGTCGAGCCCAAAGGGAGGAAGCTGATCGTCGAGCCCGGAGGCAGGAAGCTGATTGACGACCCGGGAGGGAGGAAGCTGCTTGTCAAGCATGGAGAGAGAAGGCTGATGGTCGAGCATGGAGAGAGAAGGCTGAGAGGGGGAGTTGGTAGGGAGGAAGTTGATAGGCGAGCCCGGAGGGAGGAAGCTGATGGTCAAGCCCGGAGGGAGGAAGCTGATAGTCGAGCCCGAAGGGAGGAAGCTGATGGTCGAGCCCGGAGGGAGGAAGCTGATGGTCGAGCCCGGAGGGAGAAAGCTGATGGTCGAGCCTGGAGGGAGAAAGCTGATGGTGGAGCCCGGAGAGAGGAAGCTGATGGTCGAGCCCGGAGGAAGGAAGCTGATGGTCGAGCCCAGGGGGAGGAAGCTGATTGTCAAGCCCGGAGGAAGGGAGCTGATGGTCAAGCCCGGAGGAAGGGAGCTGAGGGTCGAGCCCGGAGGGAGGAAGCTGATGGTTGAGGCCGGAGGGAGGGAGCTAATGGTCGAGCTTGGAGGAAGAAAGCTGATCGTCAAGCCCAGGGGGAGAAAGCTGATCGTCGAGAAAAGGCAGGAAGCTGAGTTTCGAGCCCGGAGGAAGGAATCCGATCTCAAGCCTGGAGGAAGGAATCCGATCTCGAGCCTGGAGGGAGGAAGCTTATCGTAGAGCCCGGAGGTAGGAAGCTGATCGTAGATCTCGGAGGGAGAAAGCTGATCGTCGAGCCCAGAGGGAGGAAGCTGATCGTCGAGCACAGATGCAGAAGGCTGATCGTTGAGCAAGGAGACAGGAAGCTAATCGTCGAGAACGGAGGGAGGAAGCTGATCTTCGAGCCCCAGGAGGAGGAAGCTGATCGTCAAGGCCCGGAAGGAGGAAGCTGATTGCCGAACCCAAAGGGAGGAAGCTGATCGTAGAGCCCGGAAGAGGGAAGCTGATATGCGAGCCCGGAGGGAGGAAGCTAATGGTCGAGCCCAGGGAGAAGAACCTGATAGTCAAGCCCCGGAGGGATGAGGCTGATGGTCGAGCTGGGATGGAGGAAGCTGATGGTCGAGCCCAGAGAGGGGAAGCTGATGTTCGAGCCCGGGGGAAGGAAGCTGATTGTTTACCCTAGGAGAAAGAAAGTGAATATTCGAGCCAGGAGGGAGGGTTTTGCTGATGGTCGAGCCTAAAGGAAGGGAGCTGATCTTTGAGCCCGGAGGAAGGAAGCTGATCGTCGACCTTGGAGGAAGCAAGCTGATCTTCGAGCCCGGAGGGAAGGAGCTAATCGTCGAGCCCGGAGGGAGGAAGCTAAAGGGCAAGCCCGGAGGAAGGAAGCTGATGGTCGAGCCAAGAGGAAACAAGCTGATGGTCAAGCCCGAAAAGAGGAAGCTTATTGTCGATCCCGGAGAGAGGAAGCTGATGGTCAAGCGCGGAGGAAGGAAGCTGATGGGTGAGCCCGGAGGGAGGAAGCTGATGGTCGAGCTCGGAGTGAGGAAGCTGTTTGTCGAGCCCGGAGGAAGAAAGCTAATTATCGAGCCTGGAGGGAGGGAGCTTATGGTCGAGCCCGGAGGGAGGGAGCTAATGGTCGAGCTCGGAGGGAGGGAGCTGAGCGTTGAGCCCGGAGGGAGAAAGCTGATCGTCGAGCTCGGAGGAAGGAAGCTGATCGTCGAACACGAAGGCAGAAAGCTGATATTCAAGCCCGGAGGCAGGAAGATGATCGTAGGAATCGGAGGGAGGAATCCGATCTCGATCCTGGAGGGAGGAAGCTTATCTTAGAGCCGAAGGGAGGAAGCTCATCGTAGAGCCCGGAGGGAAAAAGCGGATCGTCGGGCCTAAAGGGAAGAACTGATCGTCGAGCACGGAGGCAGGAAGCTGATCGTCGATCTCGGAGGCCGAAAGCTGATCCTCGAGCTCGGAGGCAGGAAGTGAATCCTCGAGCCTCAGGAGGATAAAGCTAATCGTCGAGCCCCGGACGGGGGAGGCTGATCTTCGAGCCCAAAGTGAGGAAGCTGATCGTCGAGCCCAACGGGAGGAAGCTGATCGTCGAGCCCGGAAGATGGAAGCTGATAGGCGAGCCTGGAGGGAACAAGCTGATGGTCGAGCCCGAAGACAGGAAGCTGATGGTCGAGCCCGGAGAGTGGAAGCTGATGGTCAAGCGCGGAGGAAGGAAGCTGATTAGGAGCCCAGAGGAAGGAGGCTGATGGTCGAGCCCAGGGGGAGGAAGCTGATTGTCAAGCCCGGAGGAAGGAAGCTGATTGTCGATCCTGAAGGGAGGAAGCTGATGGTCGAGCCCGGAGGAAGGGAGCTGATGGTCGAGCCCGAAGGAAGGGAGCTGATCGTTGAGCCCAGGGGGAGGGAGCTGATGGTTGAGGCCGGAGGGAGGGAGCTGATGGTCGAGCTCGGAGGGAGAAAGCTGATCGTCAAGCCCAGGGGGAGGAAGCTGATCGTCGAGCCCTGAGGCAGGAAGCTGAGTTTCGAGCCCGGAGGGAGGAATCAGATCTCAAGCCTGGAGGAAGGAATCCGATCTGGAGCCTGGAGGGAGGAAGCTTATCGTATAGCCCGGTGGTAGGAAGCTGATCGTAGATCTCGGAGGGAGAAAGCTGATCGTCGAGCCCAGCGGGAGGAATCTGATCGTCGAGCACAGATGCAGGAAGCTGATCGTTGAGCCAGGAGGCAGAAAGCTAATCGTCGAGCACGGAGGGAGAAAGCTGATCTTTAAGCCCCAGGAGGAGGAAGCTGATCGTCGAGGCCCGGAAGGAGGGAGCTGATTGTCGAACCCAAAGAGGGAGGAAGCTGATCGTAGAGCCCGGAAGAGGGAAGCTGATATGCGAGCCCGGAGGGAGGAAGCTAATGGTCAAGCCCAGGGAGAAGAAGCTGATAGTCGAGCCCCGGAGGGATAAGGCTGATGGTCGAGCCGGGATGGAGGAAGCTGATGGTCGAGCCGGGAGAGAGGAAGCTGATGTTCGAGCCCGGAGGGAGGAAGCTGATTGTCTACCCTAGGAGAAAGAAAGTGAATGTTAGAGCCAGGAGGGAGGGAGCTGATGGTCGAGCCCAAAGGACGGGAGCTGATCGTTGAGCCTGGAGGAAGGAAGCTGATCGTCGACCTTGGAAGGAGCAAGCTGATCTTCGAGCCCGGAGGGAGGAAGCTAATCGTCGAGCCCGGACGGAGGAAGCTGATGGGCGAGCCCAGAGGGAGGAAGCTGATGCTCGAGCCTGAAAGGGAAGAAGCTGATAGTCTAGCCTGAAAGGAAAGAAGCTGATAGTAGAGCCCGGAGGAAGGAAGCTGATGGTCGAGCCTGGAGGGAGGAAGCTTATGGTCAAGCCGGAGGGAGGAAGCTAATGTTCGAGCCAGAGGGAGGAAGCTGATCGTCGACCTGGGAGGGAGAAAGCTGATGGTCGAGCCCGGAGGGAGAAAGCTGATCGTCGAACTTGGAGGCAGAAAGCTGATTTTTGAGCCCGGAGGGAGGAATCCAATATCAAGCCTGGAGGGAGGAATCCGATATCAAGCCTGGAGGGAGGAATCCGATTTCAAGCCTGGAGGAAGGAAGCTCATTGTAGAGCCCAGAGGGAGGAAGCTGATCTTAGAGCCTCGGAGGGAGAAAGCTGATCGTCGAGCCAGGAGGGAGGAAGCTGATCGTCGAGCCCGGAGGCAGGAAGCTGATCATCGAGCCCGGAGGAAGGAAGCTGATCGTCGAGCCCGGAGGCAGGAAGCTGATCGTCGAGTTCGGAGTCAGGAAGCTGATCGTCGAGTTCGGAGGCAGGAAGCTAATCGTCGAGTTCGGAGGCAGGAAGCTAATCGTCGAGCCCTAGGAGGATGAAGCTGATCGTTGAGCAACGGAAGGAGGAAGCTGATCGTCGAACCCAAAGTGAGGAAGCTGACCGTCGAGCCCCAAGGAAGGAAGCTGATCGTCGAGCCCTAAAGGGAGGAAGCTGATCGTCGAGCCCAAAGGGAGGAAGTTGATCATAGAGCCCGGAAGAGGGAAGCTGATAGTCGAGCCCGGAGGGAGAAGGCTGATGGTCGAGCCCGGAGGGAGGAAGCTGATGGTCGAGCCCTTAGGGAGGAAGCTGATTGTCAAGCGCGGTGGGAGGAAGCTGATGTTCGAGCCCGGAGGGAGGAAGCTAATTGTCGAGCCGGAGAAATAAAGTGAATTTTTGAGCCCGGAGGGAGGGAGCTGATGGTCGAGCCGGGAGGAAGGAAGCTGATCTTTGAGCCGGGAGTGAGAAAGCTGATCGTCCACCTAGTACGGAGCAAGCTGATAATCGAGCCCGGAGGGAGAAGGCTAATCGTCTAGCCCGAAGGGAGGAAGTTGATGGTTGCGCCTGAAAGGGAAGAAGCTGATAGTAGAGCCTGAAAGGGAAGAAGCTGATAGTCGAGCCAGGAGGGAGGAAGCTGATGGTCGAGCCCGGAGGGATGGAGCTGATCGTCGAGGCCGGAGGAAGGGTTTCTGATCGTCGAGCCCGGACGGAGGGAGCTGATCGTCGATCCCGGACGGAGGAAGCTGATCTTTGACCTCGAAGGGAGGAGGCTGATCCTCGACCTCGAAGGGAGGAAGCTGATCGTCGAACGCGGAGGGAGGAAGCTGATCGTCGAGCCCTGATGGAGAAAACTGATGGTCGAGCCCTGAGGGAGGAAGCTGAAGGTCGAGCCCGGAGGGAACAAGACGATGGTCAAGCCCGGAGAGAGGAAGCTGATGGTAAAGCCCGGAGGGAAGGAGCTGATCGTTGAGCCAGGAGGGAGCAATCTGATGGTTTAACCTGGAGGGAGAAAGCTGATGTTAAAGCACGGAGAAAGGAAGCTGATGGTCGAGCCCGGAGGGAGGAAGCTGATGTTCGAGCCCGGAGGGAGAAAGCTAAGGGTCGAGCCTGGAGGGAGGAAGCTGATGGTCTAGCCCGGAGGAAGGAAGCTGATGGTCGAGCCCAGGGGGAGGAAGCTGATTGTCAAGCCCGGAGGAAGGGAGCTGATGGTCGAGCCCGGAGGAAGGGAGCTGAGGGTCGAGCCCGGAGGGAGGGAGCTGATGGTTGAGGCCGGAGGGAGGGAGCTAATGGTCGAGCTTGGGCGGAGAAAGCTGATCGTCAAGCCCAGGGGGAGAAAGCTGATCGTCGAGAAAAGGCAGGAAGCTGAGTTTCGAGCCTGGAGGAAGGAATCCGATCTCAAGCCTGGAGGAATGAATTCTATCTCGAGCCTGGAGGGAGGAAGCTTATCGTAGAGCCCGGAGGTAGGAAGCTGATCGTAGATCTCGGAGGGAGAAAGCTGATCGTCGAGCCCAGAGGGAGGAAGCTGATCGTCGAGCACAGAGGCAAAAGGCTGATCGTTGAGCAAGGAGACAGGAAGCTAATCGTCGAGAACGGAGGGAGGAAGCTGATCTTCGAGCCCTAGGAGGAGCAAGCTGATCGTCAACGCCCGGAAGGAGGAAGCTGATTGCCGAACCCAAAGGGAGGAAGCTGATCGTAGAGCCCAGAAGAGGGAAGCTGATATGCGAGCCCGGAGGGAGGAAGCTAATGGTCGAGCCCAGGGAGAAGAAGCTGATAGTCAAGCCCCGGAGGGATGAGGCTGATGGTCGAGCTGGGATGGAGGAAGCTGATGGTCGAGCCCGGAGAGGGGAAGCTGATGTTCGAGCCCGGAGGAAGGAAGCTGATTGTCTACCCTAGGAGAAAGAAAGTGAATATTCGAGCCAGGAGGGAGGGTTTTGCTGATGGTCGAGCCTAAAGGAAGGGAGCTGATCTTTGAGCCCGGAGGAAGGAAGCTGATCGTCGACCTTGGAGGAAGCAAGCTGATCTTCGAGCAGGGAGGGAAGGAGCTAATCGTCAAGCCCGGAGGGAGGAAGCTAAAGGGCAAGCCCGGAGGAAGGAAGCTGATGGTCGAGCCCGGAGGGAACAAGCTGATGGTCGAGCCCGAAAAGAGGAAGCTTATGGTCGGTCCCGGAGAGAGGAAGCTGATGGTCAAGCGCGGAGGATGGAAGCTGATGGGTGAGCCCGGAGGGAGGAAGCTGATGGTCGAGCTCGGAGTGAGGAAGCTGTTTGTCGAGCCCGGAGGAAGAAAGCTAATTATCGAGCCTGGAGGGAGGGAGCTTATGGTCGAGCCCGGAGGGAGCGAGCTAATGGTCGAGCTCGGAGGGAGGGAGCTGAGCGTTGAGCCCGGAGGGAGAAAGATGATCGTCGAGCCCGGAGGAAGGAAGCTGATCGTCGAGCACGGAGGCAGAAGGCTGATATTCAAGCCCGGAGGCAGGAAGCTGATCGTAAAGATCGGAGGGAGGAATCCGATCTCGATCCTGGAGGGAGGAAGCTTATCTTAGAGCCGAAGGGAGGAAGCTCATCGTAGAGCCTGGAGGGAAAAAGCGGATCGTCGGGCCTAAAGGGAAGAACTGATCGTCGAGCACGGAGGCAGGAAGCTGATCGTCAATCTCGGAGGCAGAAAGCTGATCCTCGAGCTCGGAGGCAGGAAGTGAATCCTCGAGCCTCAGGAGGAGAAAGCTAATCGTCGAGCCCCGGACGGGGGAGGCTGATCTTCGAGCCCAAAGTGAGGAAGCTGATCGTCGAGCCCAACGGGAGGAAGCTGATCGTCAAGCCCGGAAGATGGAAGCTGATAGGCGAGCCCGGAGGGAACAAGCTGATGGTCGAGCCCGAAGAGAGGAAGCTGATGGTCGAGCCCGGAGAGTGGAAGCTGATGGTCAAGCGCGGAGGAAGGAAGCTGATTAGGAGCCCAGAGGAAGGAGGCTAATGGTCGAGCCCAGGGGGAGGAAGCTGATTGTCAAGCCCGGAGGAAGGAAGCAGATGGTCGAGCCTGGAGGGAGGAAGCTGATGGTCGAGCCCGGAGGAAGGAAGCTGATGGTCGAGCCCGAAGGAAGGGAGCTGATCGTTGAGCCCGGAGGGAGGGAGCTGATGGTTGAGGCCGGAGGGAGGGAGCTGATGGTCGAGCTCGGAGGGAGAAAGCTGATCGTCAAGCCCAGGGGGAGGAAGCTGATCGTCGAGCCCTGAGGCAGGAAGCTGAGTTTCGAGCCCGGAGGGAGGAATCAGATCTCAAGCCTGGAGGAAGGAATCCGATCTCGAGCCTGGAGGGAGGAAGCTTATCGTATAGCCCGGTGGTAGGAAGCTGATCGTAGATCTCGGAGGGAGAAAGCTGATCGTCGAGCCCAGAGGGAGGAATCTGATCGTCGAGCACAGATGCAGGAAGCTGATCGTCGAGCCAGGAGGCAGGAAGCTAATCGTCGAGCACGGAGGGAGAAAGCTGATCTTTAAGTCCAGGAGGAGGAAGCTGATCGTCGAGGCCTGGAAGGAGGGAGCTGATTGTCGAACCCAAAGGGAGGAAGCTGATCGTAGAGCCCGGAAGAGGGAAGCTGATATGCGAGCCCGGAGGGAGGAAGCTAATGGTCAAGCCCAGGGAGAAGAAGCTGATAGTCGAGCCCTCGAGGGATAAGGCTGATTGTCGAGCCGGGATGGAGGAAGCTGATGGTCGAGCCGGGAGAGAGGAAGCTGATGTTCGAGCCCGGAGGGAGGAAGCTGATTGTCTACCCTAGGAGAAAGAAAGTGAATGTTAGAGCCAGGAGGAAGGGAGCTGATGGTCGAGCCCAAAGGACGGGAGCTGATCGTTGAGCCTGGAGGAAGGAAGCTGATCGTCGACCTTGGAGGGAGCAAGCTGATCTTCGAGCCCAGAGGGAGGAAGCTAATCGTCGAGCCCGGACGGAGGAAGCTGATGGGCGAGCCCAGAGGGAGGAAGCTGATGGTCGAGCCTGAAAGGGAAGAAGCTGATAGTCTAGCCTGAAATGAAAGAAGCTGATAGTAGAGCCCGGAGGGAGGAAGCTGAATGTCGAGCCTGGAGGGAGGAAGCTGAAGGTCGAGCCCGGAGGGAGGAAGCTAAAGGGCAAGCCCGGAGGAAGGAAGCTGATGGTCAAGCCCGGAGGGAACAAGCTGAAGGTCGAGCCCGAGGAGAGGAAGCTGATGGTCGAGCCTCAAGGAAAGGAAGCTGATGGTGAAGCGCGAAGGGAGGAAGCTGATGGGCGAGCCCGGAGGGAGGAAGCTGATGGTCGAGCCCGGAGTGAGGAAGCTGATTGTCGAGCCCGGAGGGAGAAAGCTGATTGACGAGCCCGGAGGGAGGAAGCTGATTATCGAGCCTGGAGGGAGGGAGCTGATGGTCGAGCCCGGAGGGAGGGAGCTTATAGTCGAGCCCGAAGGGAGGGAGCTAATGGTCGAGCCTGGAGAGAGAAGGCTGATGGTTGAGCCCGGAGGGAGAAAGCTGATCGTCGACCATGGAGGAAGGAAGCTTGATCGTCGAGCACGGAGGCAGAAAGCTGATATTCAAGCCCGGACGCAGGAAGCTGATCGTAGGGATCGGAGGGGGAGGAATCCGATCTCGATCCTGGAGGGAGGAAGCTTATCGTAGAGCCGAAGGGAGAGAGCTCATCGTAGAGCCTGGAGTGAAAAAGCTGATCGTCGGGCCTAAAGGGAAGAAGCTAATGGTTGCGCCTGAAAGGAAAGAAGCTGATTATCAATCCCGGAGGCAGGAAGCTGATCGTCGAGCCCGGATGCAGGAAGCTGATCGTCGAGCTCGGAGGCAGGAAGTGAATCCTCGAGCCCCAGGAGGAGAAAGCTGATCGTCGAGCCCCGGACGGGGGAAGCTGATCTTCGAGCCAATGGGAGGAAGCTGATCGTCGAGCCCAACGGGAGGAAGCTGATCGTAGAGTTAGGAAGATGGAAGCTGATAGGCGAGCCCGGAGGGAACAAGCTGATGGTCGAGCCCGAAGAGAGGAAGCTGATGGTCGAGCCCGGAAAGAGGAAGCTGATGGTCAAGCGCGGAGGAAGGAAGCTGATGGTCGAGCCTGGAGGGAGGAAGCTGATGGTCAAGCCGGAGGGAGGAAGCTAATGTTCGAGCCAGAGGGAGGAAGCTGATCGTCGACCTGGGAGGGAGAAAGCTGATGGTCGAGCCCGGAGGGAGAAAGCTGATCGTCGAACTTGGAGGCAGAAAGCTGATTTTTGAGCCCGGAGGGAGGAATCCGATATCAAGCCTGGAGGGAGGAATCCGATTTCAAGCCTGGAGGAAGGAAGCTCATTGTAGAGCCCAGAGAGAGGAAGCTGATCTTAGAGCCTCGGAGGAAGAAAGCTGATCGTCGAGCCAGGAGGGAGGAAGCTGATCGTCGAGCCCGGAGGCAGGAAGCTGATCATCGAGCCCGGAGGAAGGAAGCTGATCGTCGAGCCCGGAGGCAGGAAGCTGATCGTCTAGTTCGGAGTCAGGAAGCTGATCGTCGAGTTCGGAGGCAGGAAGCTAATCGTCGAGTTCGGAGGCAGGAAGCTAATCGTCGAGCCCTAGGAGGATGAAGCTGATCGTTGAGCCCCGGAAGGAGGAAGCTGATCGTCGAACCCAAAGTGAGGAAGCTGACCGTCGAGCCCCAAGGAAGGAAGCTGATCGTCGAGCCCTAAAGGGAGGAAGCTGATCGTCGAGCCCAAAGGGAGGAAGTTGATCATAGAGCCCGGAAGAGGGAAGCTGATAGTCGAGCCCGGAGGGAGAAGGCTGATGGTTGAGCCCGGAGGGAGGAAGCTGATGGTCGAGCCCTGAGGGAGGAAGCTGATTGTCAAGCGCGGTGGGAGGAAGCTGATGTTCGAGCCCGGAGGGAGGAAGCTAATTGTCGAGCCTGGAGAAATAAAGTGAATGTTTGAGCCCGGAGGGAGGGAGCTGATGGTCGAGCCGGGAGGAAGGAAGCTGATCTTTGAACCGGGGGTGAGAAAGCTTATCTTTGAACCGGGGGTGAGAAAGCTGATCGTCGACCTAGTACGGAGCAAGCTGATCTTCGAGCCCGGAGGGAGAAGGCTAATCGTCTAGCCCGAAGGGAGGAAGCTGATGGTTGCGCCTGAAAGGGAAGAAGCTGATAGTAGAGCCTGAAAGGGAAGAAGCTGATAGTCGAGCCAGGAGGGAGGAAGCTGATGGTCGAGCCCGGAGGGATGGAGCTGATCGTCGAGGCCGGAGGAAGGGTTTCTGATCGTCGAGCCCGGACGGAGGGAGCTGATCGTCGATCCCGGACGGAGGAAGCTGATCCTCGACCTTGAAGGGAGGAAGCTGATCCTCGACCTCGAAGGGAGGAAGCTGATCGTCGAACGCGGAGGGAGGAAGCTGATCGTCGAGCCCTGAGGGAGAAAACTGATGGTTGAGCCCTGAGGGAGGAAGCTGAAGGTCGAGCCCGGAGGAAACAAGCCGATGGTCAAGCCCGGAGAGAGGAAGCTGATGGTAAAGCCCGGAGGGAAGGAGCTGATCGTTGAGCCAGGAGGGAGCAATCTGATGGTTTAGCCTGGAGGGAGGAAGCTGATGTTAAAGCACGGAGAAAGGAAGCTGATGGTCGAGCCCGGAGGGAGGAAGCTGATGTTCGAGCCCGGAGAGAGAAAGCTAAGGGTCGAGCCTGGAGGGAGGAAGCTGATGGTTAACCTCGGAGGGAGGAAGCTGATCATCGAGCCCGAAGGGAGGAAGCTGATTGTCGAGACAGGAGGGAGGAATCTGATGGTCTTGCCCGGAGGGAGGAAGCTGATGGTCGTGCCCGGAGAGAGAAAGCCGATTGTTGAGCCCGGAGGGAGGAAGCTGATGGTCGAGCCCGGTGGGAGGAAGCTGATGGTCGAGCCCGGAGGGAGGAAGCTGATGGTCGAGCCCGGAGGGAGGAAGCTGATGGTCGGGAGCGGAGGGAGGAAGCTGATGGTCGGGAGCGGAGGGAGGAAGCTGATTGTCGAGCTCGGTGGGAGGGAGCTGATGGTCGAGCCCGAGGAAGGGAGCTGATGGTCGATCGCGGAGGGAGGAAGCTGATGGTCGATCGCGGAGGGAGGGAGCTGATGGTCGAGCTTGGAGGGAGGGAACTGATCGTTGACCCTGGAGAGAAGGAGCTTTTCGTCGAGCCCAGAATGAGGAAGCTGAAGTCGACCTCGGAGGGAGAAAGCCTATCGTCGAGCCCGGAGGGAGGACGCTGTTCTTTGAGCCTGAAGGCAGTAAGATGATTTTTGAGCCCGGAGGGAGGAATCCAATCTCAAGCCTGGAGGGAAGTTTCCGATCTATACCCTGGAGGGAGAAAGCTGATCGTAGAGCCCGGAGGGAGAAAGCTGATCGTCGAGCACGGAGGCAGGAAGCTGATTGTCGAGCCCTGGGGCAGGAAGCTGATCGTAGGGCCCGGAGGGAGAAAGCTTATCGTCGAGCCTCATGGAGGGAGGAAGCTGATCCTCGCCCCCGGAGGCAAGAAGATGATCTTCGAGCCCGAGGTAGAAAGCTGATTGTCGTGCCCTGGAAGAAGGAAGCTTATCGTCGAGCCCAAAGGAAGGAAGCTGATCGTTAAGTCCAGAGGAGGGAAGCTGATGGTCAAGCCCAGAGGGAGGAAGCTGAGTTTCGAGCCCGGAGAGAGGAATCTGATTTCAAGCCAGGAGAGAGGAATCCAATCTCGAGCCTGGAAGAAGGAAGCTGATCGTAGAGCCAGAAGGGAGCAAGCTTATCGTAGAGCCTTGGAGGGAGGAAGCTAATCGTAGAGCCAAAGGGAGAAAGCTGATCGTCGAGCCCAGAGGCAGGAAGCTGATCGTCGAGCACGGAGGCCGGAAGCTGATCGTCGAGCCCGGAGGCAGGAAGCTGATCGTCGAGCCCTGGAAGAAGGAAGCTTATCGTCGAGCCCAAAGGAAGGGAGCTTATCGTAAAGTCCGGAGGAGGGAAGCTGATGGACGAGCCCAGAGGGAGAAGGCTGAGTTTCCAGACGGAAAGAGGAATCCGATTTCAAGCCAGGAGAGAGGAATCAAATCTCAAGCCTGGAAGAAGGAAGCTGATCGTAGAGCCAGAAGGGAGAAAGCTTATCGTAGAGCCTTGGAGGGAGGAAGCTAATCGTAGAGCCCAGATGGAGAAAGCTGATCGTCGAGCTCAGAGGCAGGAAGCTGATCGTCGAGCACGGAGGCCGGAAGCTGATCGTCGAGCCCAGGGGCAGGAAGCTGATCGTCAAGTTCGGAGAGGGGAAGCTAATCCATGAGTCCTAGGAGGAGAAAGCTGATCGTTGATCCCGAGAAGGAGGAAGCTGATCGTCGAGCCCAAAGGGAGGATGCTGATCGTCGAGCCCTAAAGGGGGAAGCTGATAGGCGAGCCCAGGGAGAGGAATCTAATCGTCAATTTCGGAGGGAGGAGGCTGATGGTTGAGCCCGGAGGGAGGAAGCTGATGGTAAAGCCCTGAGGAAGGAAGCTGATGTTCGAGCCCGGAGGGAGGAAGCTGATTGTCGAGCCTGGAGGAAGAAAGTGAATGTTCGAGCCCGGAGGGAGGGAGCTGATGGTCGAGCCAGGAGACAGGAAGCTGATCGTTGAGCCCGGAGGGAGGAAGCTGATGGTCAAGCCCGGAGGGAGGAAGCAGATCTTCGAGCCCGAGGGGAGGAAGCTAATCGTCGAGCCTGGAGGGCGGAAGCTGATGGGCGGGCCCGGAGGGAGGAAGCTGATGGTCGAGCCTGAAAGGGAAGAAGCTGATAGTAGAGCCTGAAAGGGAAGAAGCTGATAGTCGAGACAGGAGGGAGGAAGCTGATGGTCGAGCCCGGAGGGATGGAGCTGATCGTCGAGGCCGGAGGAAGGGTTTCTGATCGTCGAGCCCGGACGGAGGGAGCTGATCTTCGAGGCCGGAGGGAGGTAGCTGATGGTCGAGCCCGGAGGGAACAAGCTGATGCTCGAGCCCGGAGGGAAGAAGCTTATGGTAAAGCCCGCAGGGATGGAGCTGATCGTCGAGCCCAAAGGAAGGAAGCTGATCGTAGAGCCCGGAAGAGGGAAGCTAATAGGCGAGCTCAGGGAGAGGAAGCTGATGGTCGAGCCCGGAGGGAAAAGGATGATGGTCGAGTCTGGAGGGACGAAGCTGATGGTCGAGCCTCAGAGGGAGAAAGCTAATGGGCAAGCCTGAAAGGAAAGAAGCTGATACTCGAGCCCGCAGGGAGTAATGAATGAATGAATAGTGCATAAAAGATTTAAAAGCTGTGTAGCCCGGATGGACTATCTCGCAGCCAAATTCACTTATGGGCGGTGAATTTAAAATTATTATTTTTAAAATATTGCCATATTAAAATATATAAAAAACTAAAATGTCCTTGGGCCTAAAATTAGTTTAATAGGCAATATTAAGTCAGTTGAGTTTTTAACAAAAAAATAGACTATTAAAAGATTCAATAAAAGATAAAAAAAAACAAAAAAAAACAAAAAAGTAAAAATAATAAATAACAAGTAAATAAACTATGAATATATCAACAATATAACTTCAAAAGTTATTATGCAATTATATTTTTGTTAAAAATTTATTCATTTTTTAAAAAAAGTAAAAACATAAACTATGAATAGGTCAACAATAAATATATAAAACTATATTAAATTTTGTTTAAAAGATTGCTTTCTTTTAGGAAGGTTAGTATCCTAGTCACGTTAAAGAAGCAATACGTCTCAGAAAAGATGCCCCGCAGAGCCTGCTGGGGGGCCATCTCTGGTAATGATGGGAAAAGTCGTCCTCCTGAGATTCCTTAGCAATGGGCATTCTACAAATATATGGAGGACAGATATTTGTACCCCACACAGAATGCACATAGGTGGGGGCAGCCCACTCATTAAATGCTCATGGGTGAGCCGGCAATGGCCTATCCTCAGACGGACAAGCGCAACCTCCATTTTACGATGTCTAGTTGTACGTTGCCATGGGTGAACGGAGGGTTTTATGAAGTGGAGCTTTGTGGGAGTGAGCTCACTTCACTTCTTCTGCCATAGGCCGACCACGTATTCATTGATCAGAGGATAGGCATCGCAGAGTGGAACTTGGGCCACAGGAGCTGTCCCCAGTGATGCTGCTTCTTTGGCTGCAGCATCTGCCCTCTCATTGTCTGGGATGCCCACGTAACTAGGCACCCAGCAACGTGATACCTCGTGGATGGGCCATAGTCGTAGGAGTCACCGCTGGATCTTGGAAACCAACGGATGGCTCGATCCAACATCACCCAACATTTCAAGCGAACTAAGTAAGTCTGTAAAGATAGTATAAGAACCAGATGGCCTGCCAGCTATCATAGTCAGTGCCGCCATCATAGCAACGAGTTCCGCTGTGAATGCGGAAGCTGCGTTTGGCAGGCGGACCAATGCTGTCTCAAATGGAAAGACAGCAGCTGCTCCAACTCTGTCCGGTGACTTGGACCCATCGGTGAACACAAAAGTGCTATGCCGATGTTGAGAGGAGTGGTCGCCATACATGGCTCTCAATACTACAGGCAGGTGGTGATCCTTGGGACTATCAGCTAGTTCCCTACATACCATTACAGGTGGTATGAGCCACGGGGGAGGTCTTTGGCATGGTAAAGTGAATCACTGAGAACTCCCTTAGTTGCGCAGTGTGCTTGGCCATACGCAGAGCAAAGGCGCGAGCCAGAGATGGAGATCTATCGTATGAGGCCACTGTGCGTGTATTGAACATGCAGTAAAACACTGGCGTCTGCGGTAGTTGCTCAAGTCTAAGGAGGTAGTTTAAATTAGACTTGAGGCTGTGATAGGGAAGGGGGAGAACCCCGTTCTCTGCGTAGAGGCTCCACACTGGGGAGGACTTAAAGGCTCCAGAAGCCAGGCGCACAAACTGGTTACGCACAGTGTTTAGTTTTTCGAGAATGGATGGCAAGGCAGAGGAGTACACCTGGACCAATGCTAGATACAGGAGCCACAGGGTACGTCGATCACTTCCCCAAGAAGTGTGAGACAACAGTTTCATTATGTCCATTCTCTTTAAACAAGACCTTTTCAAGGCATCCACATGGTGCTGGAAAGAAAGCCTTGAATCAAATATGACCCCTAGATATTTGAAGTGGGGCTCAAAATCTATAGGCACACCATATAGAGACAAATGGGGGGGTCCCATGTCACTAACTTATGCCCATAAAAGTGAACAGCCTTGGTCTTTACTGCGAAAAGCGGAAACCCTTGGAGGAAGCATTTTCAGCAAAGGTGCTTATAGCTCGCTGTAGCTTACGGACGATAAATGGGAGTCTGGGCGAAGAACAAATGAGCGCCAGATCATCCACATATAACGTCGACGAAATCTCGGGAGGGAGATTTCTAACAATGCTATTAATGGCCACAGAGAAGCAGGTGACACTGAGGACACTTCCCTGTGGCACACCCTCAACTTGGTCCACGGGCTCCGATAAGGTGCCTCCAACCCTTACGCGTAGTGTGCGTCGCATCAGAAATTGCTCGACAAACCTGGGGAGGTAGCTCCGCAGGCCCCAATCATGGAGTTGTTTAAGGATACCACGACTCCAGGTGGTATCCTATGCTTTCTCAATATCAAAGAAGACAGCGATGGCGTGCTGCTTCTTTGAAAAAGCATCTCTAACGAGTGACTCCATTCGGACAAGCAGGTCTGTCGTACTCTGCTTTTTCCTGAACCCTGATTGAGAAGGAGATATGAGATTTTGAGTCTCCAAAAACCAGACGAGTCTGAAATTGAAAAGTCTCTCAAACACTTTACATGGATAACTGGTAAGATCAATGGGGCGGTAATGGGTGGGCTCCGTCCCGTCCTTTCCTGGTTTGCGGAATAGAAGGACTATGGCCTCTCTCCACATGGAAGGGAAGCGGCCCTTGATCCAAATCCAGTTGTAAATGTCCAGTAAATAAGAGAAGGGATGGATGCATATTCCTAATCATATCATACGAAATGCCATCCGATCCGGGGGAAGTGGATCTACAGTGCTTCAATGCATTATGGAGCTCATGGATAGAGAAGAGTCGGTTGTAAGACTCGTGAACCATGTTAGGCTCCATAAAGTTGAGCGGTTGCTGCTCCTGTTGGAGCCTAAAGCACTGGAATTGCATCTCATAATTATCTGGGCTTGAGATGCTGGCAAATGATCTGGCCAAGACATTGGAAATATGGGACAAGTCCCCCCAAAATTCTCCAGCTTGGACAATGTTGGGAGCTGTAAAGCCATTGGATTTGCCCAATAGCTTTTTGACCCTTTTCCACACTTTGTCTATAGGCGTTTGCCAACTTATGGACGCGATGTAACCTTCAAACGAGGTATTTCGAGCCTGTCGGAGGATGCGTCGCCGTGCTGCTCTTGCTCTGTTACGAGCAATTTTATTTACCATCGTAGGGGAGCGATGGTAATGTCGGCAAGCCATTTTACATTCAGTCACGGCTCTCGAGCATTTAGCCGACCACCAGGGAACTTGTGGTCCGCGAAAGGTTGAGTCGGAGAGCGGGATGGGGGAGTTAGCCACTTTATTTACGTGGACTAGGAGGTCATTGATAGCCTCGTCAATATCTTCATGAGGGAAGGACCAGACATGGCTCGAGAGGTGCCTGAATTTAAGCCAGTTTGCTTTTTTTGCATTCCATTTTTTACTAGGTGGTGGAGGGGGGCCACCTGTACATGGCGCTATAATAATGGGGAAGTGATCGCTGCCTCGCAAGTCACGATCCACTGCCCAGTCAAAATCAGCTCTACAGCTTGGTGAACAGAGGGACAAGTCCACGCATGTAGAGCTGCTCATCTGGATGTGAAATGATGTATGGCTGCCATCGTTCAGAAGGCAAACATCATTTTCGCCCAGAAATTTCTCAATCATGTTTCCCCTAGGGTTCTTATCATGGTCCCCCCAAAGGGGGTGTCGAGCATTAAAATCCCCAATCAATAGAAAGGGGGGAGGGAGCTGTTTAATTACCTCTACTAGTTTTCTAGCTAGAGAGGCTGTGTCTTTTTCCTCACTAGGAGGGAGGTAAAGCAAGCAGACCGTATAGTGGCGATGGGAGAACAGGCGGACAGCGACCGCCTGCAGGTCTGTCGCAAGGTCGATCGGGTTGTGGGGAACCCTGCTGTTGATAAGCACAGCAGAACCATGGATTGGTTCTATAGGGTTCTTATAGTATCCCACAAAACCAGGAATATTGGGTACACTACGAGTACCCAAGCAAGTTTCCTGTAAAGCTATACAATCAGGATTGTAGTCTTTAAACCGGAGCTTGAGTTCTTCCCACTTGGGGAAGAGACCTTGGATGTTCCAATGAATTATTGGATACACATTTACCTCTTTAAGACAATCATCCTACCCTTAGGGGTAGGAGGTTTTGGTTTTATACTACCCGTAGGGGTAGTTTTGGTCATACCAATTACCAGTTTTGGGTATGACTCTGGAGGCATCGGGAGCGTTAATTTAGCTCTCGGCTTTTCTTTTAAACGTGGCAATTTTGTTAGCTGGCTATACGAAATGACTGTCTTGACTGGAGAAGCAGATGTGGGAGCATCTCCATCAGTCATTTCTTGAGCCGATGACATCGACTTGGCTGGTGATGGTGACAGCGATTGTTCGGCTGGCGAAGGATTCTTGGAATCTGATGGTTGGTTCGGCTCCTCCTTGGATAAGGGGGCAGCCTCTACTACAGCTGTTTCCCGTGATGAGGTACAGGTTGATTCCTTCTCACTTAGGGCTCGAAGGAGTTCCAAAGCAGTATCAGCAAGGGGTGGGTTGCTGACTACTCGCTTTGGGGCTGTAGTTCTCTGTTCTTTTGGGGCAGGATGGATGTCCAGAGCTGGAATAGACACCACCTGCGGCCAATCCGATTCACATCCACGTCTTGTGGAGCGGTGGCAAAGTGTTTTGCCACTCTTCGTGAATTGGAAGAGGATGGAAGGTTCCTCTTCTTTGTGCCATCAGAAGCTAAGCTAGATTTTGTTGAAGGGTTTTCTCTACCGATTGATCGTGGTTTCGGTCGAGGGGGGCTCTTAACCTTTTCAGGTGTGCGTGGATATGCGGGTTTAGGGTGTGGAGAACCCCTTCCCTGTTGAGACACATCTCTGCGCGGAGACCTGGGTTTCGGTTGTGAAGGACTTCTGGTTTGTTCAGGAGAGCCAGTAGATGGTCTCTGGCTTCTCCCCTTCTTTGGCGTAGCGGTAGCCAGCCTTGACGTACTTAGGCGGTTCCAATCTGTTGAAAGTTAGGATTATGGTGGCGGTAGGGACCCTAGCGCCATTCACAAACCTAGAAATGCGATGTGCAATTGTTACTTTCTGATTGGCAAGTTTGGTCACCAACCTGTCGATATCATACTCAATGAGTTCACCCGATTGAATAACACCTTTGGAGGTATTAAATGTCGGGTGAGACGCGGATGATACATTCACTGAGGCTAACTTTTCAAGAGATTGAATTCTCTTTTGCTGCTCATTAGACTTGGCCTTGACAATCAATGCGCCATCATTGCGCGGCCACATTTGAGCAGGTTCGCAACACTTGTTTACGAAGTCGTCAAAGACATCAAAGATGTCAGCTTTGCTAAGAGGACAACGTTCGTTGCTGGATTTGAGTAATATAAAGCGGTCATAATCCAGTTCTTCGTGTACTTCTGATCCAAAAGGATCCAAGCGACGAAGATCTTTGCTGTTTTCACGGTGACCAGAGGCCGGCGGTCTCTGGGATGAGTTTTTGGGAAATTTACCCATATGATTTTGATTTTTGTAAGTGCTGTCTCTGGAGCAGAGGGCATGTACCAAATCGCCATCGTGAGTCCGGAGAGCGCCCATACAGTCCAGACAGGGTAGCCCGCCACCCGACTTCCACTGTCGTTTCAAAAACAGTGGAGCCGCATAACGGAGTTTTACTGGATTGCGGTGCAAAGACCACCCGAAAGCAAAACACCGACCCAGGCAACCAAACCTACCTCCGTGGCACGGTCCTGCGGGCGATGCCCCCCCAGTGGGTACATCTGTCGACTCGTACAGAGTACACATACAGACTAGGACCAAGTGGGCCGAAAGTGCGCTGGGGTTCAGACACACAGTCACTCCACAAGGTTATTTGGGGATGCCGGAGTGATGCCAGTGTTAGGTTATCAAACTGCCTCATGGGGTTCCCCTCACCCACCTTTTATGTTGGTGTGAGGTCACCTAGCCTTTGTGATGCCATTCACTAACTGCAGGGCCACAGCAAAGACAACCATATGGGCCAGAAGTGTGCTGGTGTCCATAAACACAAGTGCCCCAAATGGTTGGTGGGTACCCTTAGTCAGATACCCAAACCAGGATATCCCACCTGGTGTTCGGACGTTGGGCACACGCTCAGTTAAAAAACAGGGGCACCACGTGAAGGTGGTGTGCCAACATTTAGGAAACAAAGGCTATAAGTTGCGCGATATTCCCCATCGCCCCCTGTCAGGGAGGGAGCTGATGGTCGAGCCCGCTGGGAGGAAGCTGATACGCGAGCCCGGAGTGAGGAAGCTGATTTTCGAGCTCGCAGGAAGAAATCTAATCTCAAGCCTCTAGGGAGGACTCCGATCTTGAGCCTGAAGGGAGGAATCCGATCGTAGAGCCTGGAGGGAGGACGCTGATCGTAGAGCCCGGAGGGATTAAGCTCATCGTTGACCTCGGAGGGAGGAAGCTGATCTTCGAGCTCGGAGGGAGGAAGCTAATCGTCAAGCCCTGAGGAAGGAAGCTGATGGTCGAGCCTGAAATAGAAGAAGCTGATAGTCGAGCCTGAAAGCGAAGAAGCTGATAGTCGAACCCGGAGGGAAAAAGCTGATGGTCGAGCCCGGAGAGAGCAAGCTGATGGTCGAGCCCGGAGAGAGCAAGCTGATGGTCGAGCCCGGAGGGAGGAAGCTTATTGTTGAGCCGAGGGAGAGCAAGCTGATGGTCAAGCCCGGAGGGAGGAAACTGATTGTTAAGCCTGCAGGAAGGAAGGGAATGTTCTAGCCCGTAGAGAGGGAGCTGATAGTCAAGCCCGGAGGGAGGAAGCTAATCGGCAAGCCCGGACGGAGAGGGCTGATCGTCAACCTCGGAGGGAGGAAGCTGATCGTCGACCTCGGAGGGAGGAAGCTGATGGTCAACCTCGAAGGGAGGAAGCTATTCGTCGAGCCCGGAGGGAGGAAGCTGATGGGCGAGCCCGGAGGGAGGAAGCTGGGAAGCTGATGGGCGAGCCTGAAAGTAAAGTAATTGCAGATAGTCGAGCCCAAAGGGAGGAAGCTGATTTTCGAGCCCGCAGGGAGAAATCCAATCTCAAGCCTTGAGGGAGGAATCTGATCTCAAGCCTGGAGGGAGGAAGCTGATCGTAGAGCCCGGAAGGAGAAAGCTGATCGTCGAGCCCGGTAGGAGGAAGCTGATCGTCGAGCCCCGAAAGGAGGAAGCTTATCGTCGAGCCCAAAGGGAGGAAAGTGATCGTAGAGCCCGGAGGAGGGAAGCTGATCATCGAGCCCAAAGGGAGGAAGCTGTTCGTCAAGCCCGGAGGCAGGAAGCTGATCGGCGAGCCTGGAGGGAGGAAGCTGATCGTCGAGCCCCGAACGGAGGAAGCTTATCGTCAAGCCCAAAGGGAGGAAGCTGATCGTAGAGCCCGGAGGAGAAAAGCTGATCGTCGAGCCCGGAGGGAGGAAGCTGAAGGTCGAGCATGGAGAGAGGAATCTGAGGGTCGAGTTGAGAGGGAGAAAGCTGATGGTTGAGCCCGGAGGGAGGAAGCTGATTGTCGAGCATGGAGGGAGCAAGCTGATGGTCAAGCCAAAAATGAGAAAGTTGATGGTCGAGCCTGGAGGGAGGAAGCTGATGGTCAAGCCCAGGGGGAGGAAGTTGATGGTCTAGACTGGTGGGAGGAAGCTGAGGGTCGAGCCCGGAGGGAGGAAGCTAATGGTCAAGCCTTGAGGGAGAGAGCTGATGGGCGAGCCTAAAAGTGAATAAGCTGATTGTCGAGCCCAGGGGGAGGAAGCTGATTTTCAAACCCGCAGGGAAAAATCCAATCTCAAGCCTTGAGGGAGGAATCCGATCTCGAGCCTGGAGGGAGGAAGCTGATCGTAGAGCCCGGAGGGAGGATGCTAATCGTTGACTTCGGAGGGAGGAAGCTGATCTTCGAGCCCTGATGGCGGAAGCTAATCGTCTAGCCCGAGAGGGAGGAACCTGATGGGCGAGCCCGGAGGAAGGAAACTGATGGTCGAGCCTGAAAGGGAAGAAGCTGATGTTCGAGCCTGAAAGGGAAGAAGCTGATAGTCGAGCCTGAATGGGAAGAAGCTGATAATTGAGCCCGGAGGGAGAAGGCTGATGTTTGAGCGTGGAGGGAGGAAGCTTACGGTCGAGCCCGGAGGGACGAATGTGATGGTCGAGCACGGAGGAAGGAAGCTAATGGTCAAGCCCAGGGGCAAGAAGCTGATCGTCGATCCCGGAGGGAGGAATCTGATCATCGAGACACGGAAGGAGGCAGTTGATGCTCGAGCCCAATATGAGGAAGCTGATCGTCGAGCCCGGAGGAAGGCAGCTGAGTTTTGAGCCCGGAGGAAGGAATCTGAGTTTCGAGCCTGGAGAGAGGAAGCTAAGTTTCGAGCCGGACGAAGGAATCTGATCTCAAGCCTGGAGGGAGAAATCCGATCTCGAGCCTGGAGATTGGGAAACTGATGGTAGAGCCTGGAGGGAGAAAGCTGATCATCGAGCTGGGACAGATGAAGCTGATCGTCGAGCCCGGAGGAAGGATGCTGATGGTCGAGCCCGGAGGAAGGAAGCTGATCGTCGAGCCCGAAGGGATGAAGCTGATCGTCGAGCCCCGGAAAGAGGGAGCTGATTGTCAAACCCAAAGAAAGGAAGCTGATCGTCGAGCCTGGAGGAGGGAAGCTGATGGTCGAGCCCGGAGGGAGAAAGCTGAGTTTCGAGCCCGGAGGGAGGAATCCGATCTCAAGCCTGGAGGGAGAAATATGATCGTTAGCCTGGAGGTAGGAAGCTGATCGTAGAGCCAAGAGGGAGAAAGCTGATCGTAGAGCCAAGAGGGAGGAAGCTGATCGTTGAGCCGGGAGGCAGGAAGCTGATCGTAGAGCCTGGAGGGAGAAAGCTGATCGTCGTACTCGGAGGAGGGAGGAAGCTGATCATCAAACTCGGAGGAGGGAGGAAGCTTATCGTCGAGCCCGAGAGGCGGAAAGCTGATCGTCGATCACGGAGTAAGGAAGCTGATCATCGAGCTCCAGAATGAGGAAGCTGATCGTAAAGCCCAAAGAGAAGAAGCTGATCGTAGAGCGGTGAGGAGAGAAGCTGATGGTCGAGCATGGAGGGAAGAAGCTGATGGTCGAGCCCGGAGGGAGGAGGCTGATTGTCGAGCCCAG
Organism: Ceratothoa steindachneri; assembly: GCA_963969495.1. Lineage (NCBI taxonomy): Eukaryota > Metazoa > Arthropoda > Malacostraca > Isopoda > Cymothoidae > Ceratothoa > Ceratothoa steindachneri. Next base: position 150,532,018 of record OZ018327.1, on the reverse strand, counting down.
AGTGAGGAAGCTGATGGTCGAGCCCGTAGGGAGGGAGCTGAATTTTGACCTCGTAGTGAGGAAGATGATCTTCGAGCCCGGAGGGAGGAAGCTAATCGTCGAGCCCAGAGGGAGGATGATGATGGGCCAGCCTGGAGGGAGGAAGCTGATGGTCGAGCCTGAAAGAAAAGAAGCTGTTAGTCGAGCCTGAAAGGGAAGAAGCAGATAGTCAAGCCCGGAGGGAGGAAGCTGATGGTGGAGCCTGGAGGGAGAAACCTGTTAGTCGAGCCCGGAGGGAGGAAGCTGATGGTCTAGCCCGGAGAAAGGAAGCTGATGGTCGAGCCTGGAGGAAGGAAACTGATGGGCGAGCCCAGAGTGAGGAAGCTGATGGTCGAGTCCGGAGGGAGGAAGCTTATAGCCGAGCCCGGAGGGAGAAAGCTGATGGTCGAGCCCAGAGGAAGGAAGCTGATGGTCGAGCCCAGGGGGAGGAAGCTGATGGTCGAGCCCGGAGGGAGAAAGCTGATGGTCGAGCCCAGAGGGAGGAAGCTGATTATTGAGCCTGGAGGAAGAAAGTGAATGTTCCAGCCCGGAGGGAGCGAGCTGATCGTCCCCCCCCCGAGAGTGGGAGCTGATCGTCGATCCCGGATGGAGGGAGCTGATCGTGGACCTCGGAGGGAGGAAGCTGATCGTCGACCTCGGAGGGAGGAAGCTGATCGTCGACCTCGAAGGGAGGAAGCTGTTTGTCGACCTCGAAGGGAGGAAGCTAGTCGTCGAGCCCGGAGGGAGGAAGCTGATGGGCGAGCCCGGAGGGAGGAAGCTGATGGGCGAGCCCGGAGGGAGGAAGCTGATGGGCGATCCTGGAGGGAGGAAGCTGATGGGCGGCCAGAAAGTGAAGAAACTGATGGGCGAGCCTGAAAGTGAAGAAGCTGATAGTCGAGACCGAAGGAAGGAAGCTCATTTTCGGTCCCGCAGAGAGGAATCCCATCTCAAGCCTTGAGGGAGGAATCTGATCTCGAGCCTGGAGGGAGAAAGCTGATCGTAGAGCCCGGAGGGAGGAAGCTGTTCGTCGAGCCTGGAGGGAGGAAGCTGATTGTCGAGCCCAAAGGCAGGAAGCTGATCGTCAAGCCTAGAGGGAGGAAGCTGATCATCGAGCCCCAAAGGGGGCGATGGGGAATATCGCGCAACTCATAGCCTATGTTCCCTAAATGTTGGCAAACCACATTCACGTGTGCCCAACGTCCGAACACCATGCGGGAGATCCTGGATTAGGTATCTGACTAAGGGTACCCACCAACCATTTGGGGCACTTGTGTTTATGGACACCAGCACACTTCTGGCCCATATGGTTGTCTTTGCTGTGGCCCTGCAGTTAGTAAATGGCATCACTAGGGCTGGGGGACTTCACACCAACATAAAAGGTGGGTGAGGGGAACTCCATGAAGCGGTTTGATGACCAAACACTGGCATCACTCCGGCATCCCCAAATAACCTTGTGGGGCGACTGTGTGTCTGAACCCCAGTGCACTTTCGGCCCGCTTGGTCCGAGTCAGTATGTGTACTCTGTACGAGTCCACGGATGTACCTATTGGGGGGCATCATCCGCAGGCCCGTTACTCGGAGGTAGGTTTGGTTGCCTGGGTCGTTGTTTTGCTTTCGAGAGGTCTTTGCACCGCAGACCAGTAAAACTCCGTTATGCGGCTCCGCTGTTTTTGAAACAACAGTGGGAGTCGGGGGGCGGGCTACCCTGTCTGGACTGTATGAGTGCCCTCTGAACTCATGATGGCGAATTGGTACATTCCCTCGGCTCCAGAGACACCACCTATCAAAAATAAAAATCATATGGGTAAATTTTTCAAAAACTCATCCCAGAGACCGCCGGCTTCTGGTCACCGTGAAAACAGCAGAGATCTTCGTCGCTTGGATCCTTTTGGATCAGAAGTACACGAAGAACTGGATTATGCCTGCTTTATTGTACTTAAATCCAGCAACGAACGTTGTCCTCTTAGCAAAGATGACATCTTTGATGTCTTTGACGACTTCGTAAACAAGTGTGGCAAACCTGCTCAAATGTGGCCGCGCAATGATGGCGCATTGATTGTCGAGGCCAAGTCTAATGAGCAGCAAAAGAGAATTCAATCTCTCGAAAAGTTAGCCTCAGTAAATGTATCATCCGCGTCTCACCTGACATTTAATACCTCAAAAGGTGTTATTCGATCTGGTGAACTCATTGAGTATGATATCGACAGGTTGGTGACAAACCTTGCCAATCAGAAAGTAACGAGTGCACATCGCATTTCTAGGTTTGTGAATGGCGCTAGGGTCCCTACCGCCACCATAATCCTAACTTTCAACAGATTGGAACCGCCCAAGTACGTCAAGGCTGGCTACCTTAACATCCCAGTCAAGCCTTACGTCGAAAACCCCCGGCGGTGCTTCCATTGACAACGCTTTGGCCATATAAGCAACTTTTGTAAAAGCGAAAGGATTTGTGTAAACTGCTCAGAAGAATTTCACGGAACACCCTGTTCCAAACAGCCATGCTGCCCCAATTGTGGCGGAGACCACTCTGCCACATCACAGCAATGCACCTTCTTCCTCTACGAGAGAGATGTCATTGCTGTTCGAAATAAAAACAGGGTGAGCTATAAAGAGGCTAGACGAAGAGTTAGGGAGACTTACGTTCAGCCTGGTGTGAGCTTCGCGGATGCTCTGCGCACCGCCACGCCATAGAAGGGGAGAAGCCAGAGACCATCTACAGGCTCTCCTGAACAAACCAGAAGTCCTCCACAACCGAAACCCAGGTCTCCGCGCAGAGATGTGCCTCAACAGGGAAGGGGTTCTCCACACCCTAAACCCGCATATCCACGCACACCTGAAAAGGTTAAGAGCCCCCCTCGACCGAAACCACGATCAATCGGTAGAGAAAACCCTTCAACAAAATCTAGCCTAGCTTCTGATGGCACAAAGAAGAGGAACCTTCCATCCTCTTCCGATTCACGTAGAGTGGCAAAACACTTTGCCACCGCTCCACAAGACGTGGATATGAATCGGATTGGGCCGCAGGTGGTGTCTATTCCAGCTCTGGACATCCATCCTGCCCCAAAAGAACAGAGAACTACAGCCACAAAGCGAGTAGTCAGCAACCCACCCCTTGCTGATACTGCTTTGGAACTCCTTCGAGCCCTAAGTGAGAAGGAATCAACCTGTACCCCATCACAGAAAACAGCTGTAGTAGAGGCTGCCCCCTTATCCAAGGAGGAGCCGAACCAACCATCAGATTCCAAGAATCCTTCGCCAGCCGAACAATCGCTGTCACCATCACCAGCCAAGTCGATGTCATCGGCTCAAGAAATGACTGATGGAGATGCTCCCACATCTGCTTCTCCAGTCAAGACAGTCATTTCGTATAGCCAGCTAACAAAATTGCCACGTTTAAAAGAAAAGCCGAGAGCTAAATTAACGCTCCCGATGCCTCCAGAGTCATACCCAAAACCGGTAATTGGTATGACCAAAACTACCCCTACGGGTCGTATAAAACCAAAACATCCTACCCCTAAGGGTAGGATGATTGTCTTAAAGAGGTAAGGATGTATCCAATAATTCATTGGAACATCCAAGGTCTCTTCCCCAAGTGGGAAGAACTCAAGCTCCGGTTTAAAGACTACAATCCTGATTGTATAGCTTTACAGGAAACTTGCTTGGGTACTCGTAGTGTACCCAATATTCCTGGTTTTGTGGGATACTTAAGAACCCTATAGAACCAATCCATGGTTCTGCTGTGCTTATCAACAGCAAGGTTCCCCACAACCCGATCGACCTTGCGACAGACCTGCAGGCGGTCGCTGTCCGCCTGTTCTCCCATCGCCACTATACGGTCTGCTCGCTTTACCTCCCTCCTAGTGAGGAAAAAGACACAGCCTCTCTAGCTAGAAAACTAGTAGAGGTAATTAAACAGCTCCCTCCCCCCTTTCTATTGATTGGGGATTTTAATGCTCGACACCCCCTTTGGGGGGACCATGATAAGAACCCTAGGGGAAACATGATTGAGAAATTTCTGGGCGAAAATGATGTTTGCCTTCTGAACGATGGCAGCCATACATCATTTCACATCCAGACGAGCAGCTCTACATGCATGGACTTGTCCCTCTGTTCACCAAGCTGTAGAGCTGATTTTGACTGGGCAGTGGATCGTGACTGGCGAGGCAGCGATCACTTCCCCATTATTATAGCGCCATGTACAGGTGGCCCCCCTCCACCACCTAGTAAAAAATGGAATGCAAAAAAAGCAAACTGGCTTAAATTCAGGCACCTCTCGAGCCATGTCTGGTCCTTCCCTCATGAAGATATTGACAAGGCTATCAATGACCTCCTAGTCCACGTCAATAAAGCGGCTAACTCCTCACACCCGCTCTTTGGCTCAACCGCTCGCGGATCACACGTTCCCTGGTGGTCGGCTGAATGCTCGAGAGCCGTGACTGAATGTAAAATGGCTTGCCGACATTACCATCGCTCCCCTACGATGGTAAATAAAATTGCTCGTAACAGAGCAAGAGCAGCACGGCGACGCATCCTCCGACAGGCTCGAAAGACCTCGTTTGAAGGTTATATCGCGTCCATAAGTTGGCAAACGCCTATAGACAAAGTGTGGAAAAGGGTCAAAAAGCTATTGGGCAAATCCAATGGCTTTACAGCTCCCAACATTGTCCAAGCTGGAGAATTGTTGGGGGACTTGTCCCATATTTCCAATGTCTTGGCCAGATCATTTGCCAGCATCTCAAGCCCAGATAATTATGAGATGCAATTCCAGTGCTTTAGGCTCCAACAGGAGCAGCAACCGCTCAACTTTATGGAGCCTAACATGGATAACGAGTCTTACAACCGACTCTTCTCTATCCATGAGCTCCATAATGCAGTGAAGCACTGTAGATCCACTGCCCCCGGATCAGATGGCATTTCCTATGATATGATTAGGAATATGCATCCATCCCTTCTCTCATTTACTGGACATTTACAACTAGATTTGGATCAAGGGCCACTTCCCTTCTATGTGGAGAGAGGCCATAGTCCTTCCATTCCGCAAACCAGGAAAGGACGGGACGGAGCCCACCCATTGATCTTACCAGTTATCCATGTAAAGTGTTTGAGAGAATTGTCAATTTCAGACTCGTCTGGTTTTTGGAGACTCAAAATCTCATATCTCCTTCTCAATCAGGGTTCAGGAAAAAGCAGAGTACGACAGACCTGCTTGTCCAAATGGAGTCACTCGTAAGAGATGCTTTTTTAAAGAAGCAGCACGCCATCGCTGTCTTCTTTGATATTGAGAAAGCATAGAAAACCACCTGGAGTCGTGGTATCCTTAAACAACTCCATGATTGGGGCCTGCGGAGCTACCTCCCCAGGTTTGTCGAGCAATTTCTGATGCGACGCACACTACGCGTAAGGGTTAGAGGCACCTTATCGGAGCCCGTGGACCAAGTTGAGGGTGTACCACAGGGAAGTGTCCTCAGTGTCACCTGCTTCTCTGTGGCCATTAATAGCATTGTTAGAAATCTCCCTCCCGAGATTTCGTCGACGTTATATGTAGATGATCTGGCGCTCATTTGTTCTTCGCCCAGACTCCCATTTATTGTCCGTAAGCTACAGCGAGCTATAAGCACTGTAGCTGAAAATGCTTCCTCCAAGGGTTTCCGCTTTTCCGCAGTAAAGACCAAGGCTGTTCACTTTTATGGGCATAAGTTAGTGACATGGGACCCCCCCCTTTTGTCGCTATATGGTGTGCCTATAGATTTTGAGCCCCATTTCAAATATCTGGTGGTCATAGTTGATTAAAGGCTTTCCTTCCGGCACCATGTGGACGCCTTGAAAAGGTCTTGTTTAAAGAGAATGGACATAATGAAACTGTTGTCTCACACTTCTTGGGGAAGTGATCGACGTACCCTGTGGCTCCTGTATCTAGCATTGGTCCAATCAAAGCTAGACTATGGATCACAGGTGTACTCCTCTGCCTCGCCATCCATTCTCGAAAAACTAAACACTGTGCGTAACCAGGGAGTGCGCCTGGCTTCTGGAGCCTTTAAGTCCTCCCCAGTGTGAAGCCTCTACGCAGAGAACGGGGTTCTCCCCCTTCCCTGTCACAGGCTCAAGTCTAATTTAAACTACCTCCTTAGACTTGAGCAACAACCGCAGACGCCAGTGTATGAGTGCATGTTCAATACACGCACAGTGGCCTCATACGATAGATCTCCATCTCTGGCTCGCCCCTTTACTCTGCGTATGGCCGAGCACACTGCGCAACTAAGGGAGTTCTCAGTGATTCCCTTTACCAACCCAAAGACCCCCCCCGTGGCTCATACCACCTGTAATGGTATGTAGGGATCTAGCTGATAGGCCCAAGGATCACTACCTGCCTGTAGTATTGAGAGCCATGTATGGCGACCACTCCTCTCAACATTGGCATAGCACTTTTGTGTTCACCGATGGGTCCAAGTCACCGGAAAGCGTTGTAGCAGCTGCTGTCTTTCCATCTGAGACAGCATTGGTCCGCCTGCCAAACGCAGCTTCCGCATTCTCAGCGGAACTCGTTGCTATGATGACGGCACTGACTATCATAGCTGGCAGGCCATCTGGTTCTCATGCTCTCTTTACAGACTCCCTTAGTTCGCTTCAAATGTTGGGTGATGTTGGTTTGAGCCATCTGTTAGGTTCCAAGATCCAGGGGTGGCTACTACGACTATCGCCCATCCACGAGATATCCTTTTGCTGGGTGCCTAGTCACGTGGGCATCCCAGACAATGAGAGGGCAGATGCTGCAGCCAAAGAAGCAGCATCACTGGGGACAGCTCCAGTGGCCCTAGTCCCACTCTGTGATCCCTATCCTCTTATCAATGAATACGTGGTCGGCCTATGGCAGAAGAGGTGGAGTGAGCTCCCTCCCACCAAGCTCCACTCCATAAAACCCTCCGTTCACCCATGGCCACGTACAACTGGACATCGTAAAATGGAGGTTGCGCTTGTCCGTCTAAGGATAGGCCATTACCGGCTCACCCATAAGCATTTAATGAGTGGGCTGCCCCCACCTATGTGCATTCTGTGTGGGGTACAAATATCTGTCCTCCATATATTTGTAGATTGCCCATTGCTAAGGAATCTCAGAAGGACGACTTTTTCCTTCATTACCAGAGAGGTGGCCCCCCAGCAGGCTCTGCGGGGCATCTTTTCTGAGACCCATTGCTTCTTTAACGTGACTAGGATACTAACCTTCCTAAAAAAAAAGCAATCTTTTAAACAAAATTTAAAATAGTTTTATATATTTATTGTTGACCTATTCATAGTTTATGTTTTTACATTTTTTAAAAAATGAATAAATTTTTAACAAAAATATAATTGCATAATAACTTTTAAAGTTATATTGTTGATATATTCATAGTTTATTTACTTGTTATTTATTATTTTTACTTTTTTGTTTTTTTTTGTTTTTTTTTACCTTTTATTGAATCTTTTAATAGTCTTTTTTTTTGTTAAAAACTCAACTGATTTAATATTGCCTATTAAACTAATTTTGGTCCTAAGGACATTTTTGCTTTTTTATATATTGAAATATGGCAATATTTTAAAAATAATAATTTTAAATTCACCGCCCATAAGTGAATTTGGCTGCGAGATAGTCCATCTGGGCTACGCAGCTTTTAAATCTTTTATGCACTATTCATTCATTCCTCCCTCGGGGCCTTGACCATCAGCTTCGTCCCTCAGGGCTCGCCTATCCTCTTCCTCCCTCCGGGCTCGCCTATCAGCTTCCTCCCTCCGGGCTCGACCATCAGCCTTCTCCCTCCGGGCTCGACCATCAGCCTCCTCCCTCCGGGCTCGACCATCAGCCTCCTCCCTCCGGGCTCGACCATCAGCTTCCTCCCTCCAGGCTCGACCATCAGCTTCCTCCCTCCAGGCTCGACCATCAGCTTCCTCCCTCCAGGCTCGAACATCAGCTTCCTCCCTCCGGGCTCGACCATAAGCTTCCTCCCTCCGGACTCGACCATAAGCTTCCTCCCTCCGGGCTCGACCATCAGCTTTCTCCCTCCGGGCTCGGCCATCAGCTTTCTCCCTCCGGGCTCGACCCTCAGCTTTCTCCCTCCGGGCTTGACCATCAGCTTCCTTCCTCCGGGCTTGACCATCAGCTTCCTCCCTCCGGGCTTGACCATCAGCTTCCTCCCTCCGGGCTTGACCATCAGCTTCCTGCCTCCGGGCTCGACCATCAGCTTCCTGCCTCCGGGCTCGACCATCAACTTCCTCCCTTCGGGCTCGACCATCAACTTCCTCCCTCCGGGCTCGACCATCAACTTCCTTCCTTCGGGCTCGACCATCAACTTCCTCCCTCCAGGCTCTACCATCAACTTCCTCCCTCCGGGCTCGACCATCAGCTTCCTCCTTCCGGGCTCGACCAGCAGCTTCCTTACTCCGGGCTCGACCAGCAGCTTCCTCCCTCCGAGGCCGACGATCAGCTTCCTCCCTCTGAGGCCAACGATCAGCTCCCTCTTTCCGAGGCCGACAAACAGCTTCCTCCCTCCGAGTTTGACGATCAGCTCCCTCCCTCCGTGCTCGACGATCAGCTCTCTCCCTCCGGGCTCGACCATCAGCTCCCTCCCTCCGGGCTTGACCATCAGCTCCCTTCCTCCGGCCTTGACCATTAGCTTCCTTCCTCTAGGCTCGACCATTAGCTCCCTCTCTCCGGGCTCGAACATTCACTTTCTCCCTTCCAGGCTTGACATTCAGCTTCCTCCCTCCGGACTTGTCCTTAGCTTCCTCTCTTCGGGCTCGACCCTCAGCTTCCTTCCTCCGGGCTCGACCATCAGCTTCCTCCCTCCGGACTTGCCCCTTAGCTTCTTTTCTCGGGCTCGACCCTCAGCTTCCTTCCTCCGGCCTCGACCATCAGTTTCCTCTTTCCGGGCTCGACCAGCAGCTTCGTTACTTCGGGCTCGATGATCAGCTTCCTCCCTCCGAGGCCGACGATCAGCTTCCATCCTCTGGGCTCGACGATTAGCTTCTTCCCTTCGGGCTTGATGATCAGCTTCCTCCCTCCGGGCTCGACGATCAGCCTTTCTTCTCCGGGCTCGACGATCAGCTCTTTCCCTTTGGGCTCGACGATCAGCTCTTTCCCTTTTTGCTCGACGATTAGCTTCCTCCTTCGGGGCTCGACCATCAGCTTTCTCCCTCCGGGCTCAACGTTCAGCTTTCTCCCTCCGGGCTCGACGTTCTGTTTTCTCTTTCCGGGCTTGACCATCGGCTTCCTCCATCATGGCTTAACGATCAGTTTTCTCCCTCCGGGCTCGACGATCAGCTTTCTCCGTCCAGGCTCGACGATCAGCTTCCTTTCTTCAAGCTTAACGATCAGCCCTTTCCCTCTGGACTTAGCGCTATTCCCTCTTGACAGACGATAATTTTGCCGTTCTTCGCGTATATAGGTTTGTTGCTCAAGAACCTACTGGGCAATTTTACTCCTAGTAAAGTCTAGTTCCACTGCCTGATCTCTGAGTTCTTTTATTTGGGACATCTTAAAGAAAAGAAGACAAGATACGCATGCAACAGTAGGGTAAGACTAATTAAATAGGTAATATGAGCAAAAAATGTATCCAAATAAGTTAACTCTGCAAAATAATGAAAACAAAAAGCAAAGTGAATATAAACGTGCAAAAAAAAAATCAAACGGCGCCTTAGAGTTAATTAAAAGTTATGAGACGGGATAATATAAATCCCATAGAAGATGCAATACACAACCAAAAAAAAGAATTTAAATTTAACTAAATGCACGAACACACCGAGAACAAACACTCCCGTGCCAAAAAGAGGTAACTAGCAAACTTCAAGTGAAACACTCCTGCAAATGTCACTATGAAAAATTAATTAGAACCTTCATGGCAAAACCTGCAAACAAAAATCAGGCAAAAGCGGTGCCTCAGAGTTGACTAAAAGTTATGAAATGGATAATGCAAATCCCATATAAGAGGCAATACACCCTCCGTCAAAACTAACAATAATACACGCACAAAACAAAAAAGGATTTAAATTAAATGCATGATATCACCGAGGGCAAACGCTCGCGTGCAAAAAGAGGTAACCGGCAAACCTTAAGTGAAACACTCCTGCAAATGTCACTATGAACAAATTAATTACAACGGTCATAGCAAAACCGGCAAACAAAATGAGGGGAAAGCAGACCTCGGGCCCACAGGCCAATAATAACTCTAAGGCACAAAAGGGATTCGATTCTGGCCACCAGACAGCGAATGCTCGTCAAGGAGTCTTAAACACCTACGCTGATACTGTACTCCAACCTAACCTGGCAACCTAGAACCTAGCAAAACCTAATATCCTAGCAAAGCCTCGAATCCTGGCAAGGTTGCCACTTCTAAAGGCAAACTAAAAAGGTCACCAGAATATTTATTAAGAAGGAAAGCCAAGTTTACTAAGGACAAAAGGTCGCGCCACTAGGCTACACTATGTAGGTTACGGTTCGTTACCAGGTGGGGTCTGGAGTATCAGCAACGAAAAGAGAAACAAGAAAAATTCTAATTTTATAATTTAATGAGACGAACTTCTTGACCATAAATAAAAAATCTATATTTGGTAAACACAAAAATAAGATTTATAATAACTTAAAGTCACCTTGGCCACAAACGACCCAACACGTTATATAAAAGGGGTGGACGATTACAGAAAATTCACGATATATTAATTAAGGGGCATACAAGAGCTTTCACTCCTAGAGTACGAGGTACACACAGACTACCCCCCCCCCTCCGCGTCTTACACCCTTTTCTACGATGCGAAGGGATACTAGAGACTTACTCGGAGGCCTATTAAGGGTACAAGATGAAAGAACTACTCCAAAGTACCTGATACTGGAGCAGTGGAGAGACACCTCAGATAGTGGTAATCCAACGCGGGACGAATCCACAGATGGCGACGGCGCAGGTGGTGATAGATCTCGGGAACGAGGGATTCCTAAGTTTGTACGGCCAAAGGACCGGCGTACCACACGGGAATAATCTTGAGTGACACAAAAAGTAGGTGAGGGGGAGAATACAAAACGAGCCAACGGTTTTCAGACTTCCCAAATGGAGAACTGTCAAAGTCAAAGATTAGTAGCACTCGTAGAGCAGGTCAGCGTCAAACTGGCAGGAGATAAAGAAAGAGTCCTCACCGTACGGACTTGAACGGTTCTTCCCCTTCTCAAGGATTCAAGGATCTTAAAAGATAGAAAGTGGTGTGTGATAGTAAGAGAGGTAAAGATAGAAAAAGTGGTATTTTAGTAGAAGAATGATGTGCCAGTACGTCTGGCTATGGCTTTCCATGTGCCTGTACGATGCTTCATTAGTAGTTTTTCAAGCATTCGAGCCTTTGTTTTCGTACTCTTGCTTTTCTTGTGGCGAGAGCTTTCGTTACTCTTCGATAGCTTAATTTATTCTGCGCAGATTGTCCACAATTTGTCCACTACGGATCTTTTTTTTTTTTTTTTTTTTTTGTCCACTACGGATCTTTTTATCTTTTTAATTTTCGTCTAATCGTCCAATCATTAGGTAGATTACTTTAGTTGTCTTTCCGGTGAGAAATAGTTACTTATATATTGGCACCAGGTTTTCGCGCAACCGCTGTTGGCTGCTGGCGAATCCTGCTTTGAAGCGTCTTTCCGGGTAGTCATCTTCGGGAATAATTACGTCATGCATGACTCTTGCTGGTAGATAGGTGTGCATGTTCTTCCATATCTTCGTTGATCTTATGTGCAATGTCACGTTCAGGGGGTCGATATCTGCTAGTTCGTGCAGCCTTGTCGAAGGGACAATGTCTAGCAGGGTGAAATCAAGAATGAACCTCAGTGCTTGATTTTGCACCGACTGTGCCGAAGAATTTGCGTCTTACTCGCTAAGTGCAAGGGAATGGCTGGGTACAGTAAGATCGGTCTTACCAAGGCCAAATATAGCTTTCTCTTATTGCGGAAGGAGAGTCTCCTGAATCTGTAGAGTTGGCCAAGTCTGGCCTTGGCTTGTGAGACTTTCTCCTTGATGTGATTGTTGTACCCATTAGAGGTTATCTGTAGCCCCAGAACACGGGCCTCTCGCGTGTAGGGATAGTATTCACCATCAGCTATGATGTCGGCCGTAGTGACACGTCCGATCGGGAGGATGTTAAATTTGTCCATGTTAGTACGAATTTTGTTCCTCTTTTCGTAGAGGTTGAGGTTACTGATTTCCCCAGCCGACCTGTTCGCGACGTCTATAGGGGCCTGATAATCGCTTGTGATTATTTGTATAATATCATCGGCTAATTGTACATACACGGCATAATCCTGAGTAGGAAGAGGGAGGTCGCTCGTATAGATGGTATAGAGCGTCGGGCTCAGGCACCCCCCTTGAGGCACTCCTGTGTTTAACGAAAAGGGTTGTCCCTCGTAGTTATTAATTTTTATGGATGCCTCTCTGTCCTCTAAGTAATCACAGAGGATCCTGGTGAAATTTGACTCCATCTCGAGGTTACACAGTTTGAACTTTAGCCCAGGCACCCAAACCTTGTCAAATGCGGAGGCCACGTCTCTGAGCACGACGTCCACCCTCCTATTTTGGGCCTTCGCGTTCGCGATGTACTCAGTCATGAGAGCGAGGGCAGTCTCCGTACCGAGGTGACTACGGAAGCCATGTTGTTGGCTATTGTAAGCGCCCTCAATCTCTAGAAGGTTCCTCAGTCTGTTGTTGATAAGCTTCTCCAATAATTTCCCGATGAACTCTAGAAGGGAGATGGGTCTGTAACTCTTAACTTCTTTCTTTAGCTTCCCCGGTTTCAGGATAAAGACCATTCTGGCTCTCTTTAATGAATCCGGAAAGTAGCCAACGTTCAGACAGGCATTGAAGAGACTGAGCAGGGCTTCGTTGATGTTGGGAGGGGCATTCACCAAATGCGCCTTAGTAATGCCAGATATGCCAGGGGCCCTCTGCTTGAAACTTTTTAGGGCCGACTCGAACTCCTCGTGGGAGAACGGCTCACCCTCGTTTTCCGCTCGTCGGGTGTGATCGACGAAGTGGTACGGCGTTGTAGATGGTCCTCGCTCTTCCAGGTTTGTCAGAATTTCTTCCTCGTACTCCTCATCGAAGTCTTCATTCTCCTCCTCGGTTATATTGAACTTCCTCTTCCAGTGTTCTCTGAAGAGGGATTCAATAGCTCGGTCCTCGGTGATGGTTCTCCCCTCAGCTGCGATGGCTATATTGGATTTGGTCTGCTGAGTGCCACTCAGTCTCTTAATCTCTGACCAAAATTTTCTGGGGTTGGTTTCCAGGTCCATCTTGTCGATCATACCATCCCAGATTGTCTTGGACTCTTCACGGATGAAATGTCTAATTTCCATGCGCAGATCCCGAAATTCACGGTATCGCGCCGCCGTGTTACCACTTTCATTAATCTCCGCAATAAGTTTCTCCAGTCGGTCCTTCCTTGCTGTAATCTGGAGATTCCAACGTGGAGCAGGGAGAGTTTTATACTCGACCCTCGGGATAGCTATTCTATCAGCTTCCGTGATCTTGGTGGTGAGGTCCTCGAGGTGTCGATCTAAGTCCTCGAGGGTAGACCCGTCCAGGTGTTCTATGCGAAAGTCTTGGAGGACTCTTTTGTACCCGAGCCAGTCAGCTTTGGGTAGACATCTACGGGAGGGGATCTTGACCTGGATAGGCGAGATCGAGATGGTGGTGATCATACTGAGGTGGTCAGAGGGAGAATAAGGGCCAGGGACGGTAAAATGGTTTAGCGCGAATCCGTCGTTCGTCAGCACTATGTCGGGAGTAGTTGACGATCTCCTCGTCAAGTAGGTGGCGAAGTCTGGACCCGCTCTATTAACCACGCCGCGTTCTATTAATAGTCTCAAGGAGTTGCCTGCCCCATTGAAGCCCGTGGTGTAACCTGCGTCCCTGCAGCGAGCGTTTAGGTCACCGATGAGAATTACGGAGCTATTTCTTCTGAAGAGGCGGAGGAAATTGGGAATGGGCAAGTACGATCTCCTTGGTGGCTGGTACCCAACAGCAACAATCAAATCATCGACAAGTGTGCAAATTTTAACTGCTAGATACGACTCTTCTAGATTGCTAATTTCTTTAAACTTGATGCCCTTACGAACTGCAAGGGCGACGCCATCGTATCTCTCATTAGAGTGATTAGCGGTGATGGTGGTATAGTTGTACAATTTGATTGGGTCTGTTTCTGGGTTAAGTCCGTGTTCAGAGATAAGGACGATGTCAGGGTCTACCTCACGGATTATATTGCAGTAGACGTATTTCTTACCCATCCAGCCATTAACATTAAGGGAGAAGATCTTAAGTTTGTTAATATATCTGATCGTACTTTCCATATTATTCCCCGTGAAGGTTAGACACTTTCGCTGGCTCCGCCTGTGCGGGCGACCTCACTCTAGCAGATCTCTTTTTTTAAATTGGTCATGGGAAAGATTGAGACATGACTCGCCACATATCTCAATTCTGCCTTGTCTGAGAGCCGAAATCATTTCTTCTTCGCTAATATCGAAGTCGTAGTCCCATTTAAATTTTCCTTTGATCATCCCGTCAACAATGTCCTTGACCTTAGCCGTTCTTGGGAGGGGGGCAGATGGGGATGCATAAACACGTAGGTTGATATCAGTCGACTTGTAAACTAGGGAGGTCTGCTTGGTTTTCTTGGGGCTCCTATTTCTTTGAGTCGTCCTCTGGGTATCAGCGTTCTCTTGAGAAGGTTGTTCGGTTTCCATAATCGTAGGGGAGTCCGACGTAGTGGGCTTATTAAGTCTGGGATCTCGGGATTTAGAGCGTCTCCTTGCCTCAGCGGTAGGTCTAATTCCCGTCTGAGTCTGGTATAACTCGGTTGAGGGGGGATTGTCCGGAAACCACATTGGTTTCATCCCGTTCTGAGTTAGCATACGATTCAACTCAGTAGTGTAACTTCCCGGCTGAGCAATATTAACGAAATGAGCGTGTATGACGCACATCACTAGGTCTGAGTTCATAGAAGGGTCCAATTGTAAGAGGGTTTTTTCTTTTTCCTGAGTCTGGGCTGCCTGTGCGTAGGAGGTCGTTGCCCTGCGGTGTTTTTTCTCCTGCATGTTCTTCTTCTTGTCTGTGACCAATGTCTTCTTCATTGGGCACGACATTGAGAGGGTACGGTGTGGGCCGCTGCAATTAAGGCACTTTTTGGTAGACCCGCTGGTGCACTCACGCCAGGTGTGCCCGTCTCCGGCACATTCGCTACAAACCTTCCCTTCGAAGGTGCAGTCTTTGGTGGCATGCTGCTCCAGGGCATAGCAGGAAAAACACACCTGGACCGATACGAATGTTTCTCTCTCTATACATGATGGGGAAATCTTGGTGTAAAATAAGACAAAACCGGATTCAGCAGCTTTAGCGGCCATCTCAGAGGTTTGAAAGGTGGCTTTAAATAGATGGGAATAGTCACCCCCTTCACGGTTCTTGAATTTATAAACCTCTTCGACTTTGCCCCAAGTTTGACCAGCCTTGATCTCGTTTCTTATCTCCTCGATGGTATGGGAGCCAACCCATGGGTCTAGGCGTCGGCAGATTATGGATCTCTGAGCAGAGACGTGGGGGGGGATTTTCGGGGCCAAACCAAGTCCGTCGAGTTTCGCTCGGGCATCTTCACTGAGGAGTTTATCTACGTCTAGATCCGTGTCGCAGATTGCCAAGTAGCCGTAAGTTTGGTCGACCAGACGGCATAGTGCAACCCCGATCGAGCTAAAGATGGTTGAGAATACCGCTTCCCTCGTAGGCTTCGGGCATCTCTCTTTAACCCAGAGGGGGATTCTTCTTTGTCCCCTGGGGTCGTCCATGACGGCCCGCTAGGGGGAGTCTTCACCTGGGGTCAACCAGGCTCCTACTAGATGTGTCCCTATTATAAGCTCGGACCACCTTCTCTGCCCTACCTATAATAAATTGTCTAGGAGGACCCACCTGCCGGTACTGACCACTCCGCCCCCTAATGGGGCCCCCTTCTTCGCGCCCCCTGTAGGGCTTCCTTCCGGGGTTCGGACACGTCAGGTACCGGTGGTCTCTACAGGTCTTAAGTGGTAGAGAAGTTATCAGGACGCGAGATGTGCTGCTGGTCTTAGGGAGGAACAAAGCGCAGGTCCGAAGGTGGGGTTCGGTGGGGGCTTCCCCGGTAGACACGCGCGCGCGCGCGCCTCCGCTGCTTCTTCAAGGGGCCAGGGACGTTGGTCGTCAGCGGTCTTGAGAAGCGCGTAAAATATCTTCACCTACTATTTCTCGCGGAAATGCAGACGAAAGAATGAAGCAGGACTTTTACTCTCTTCAGACGAGTATTGAAAGCTCTTGAAGCGAAGCGCAGTCTTTCCCTTCTCGAAAAAAGGAAACGTCCTTTTATTCGGGTACTGTGACGTAATAGCCTCATGCACGCGCCACTTTTCTGGAATAATTACTGAGCGCGCGCGTGGGGCGTCGATCAACGGGCAGGACTAGAGACGAGAAAATAACTTCAAAAGTGGCCCCACACTTTGTCACCCTTACATACAATAATTAATAAAAGTTCAAATCCTAAATAGCATTTGTGTTCTCATTTTTTCACTCGAAATATCATTGTGAATGTACTAGGGAACGAAATTTTAAACATTACCTGCATACTTTAAAAATGTACTCAAATTGAGGATAAATTCGCCTATATGGGCGGAAAAACTACAGTCTGAAATAATTTTAGTCGTTTTAAAAATTTACTAAATTAATAAGGATGAAATCTTCCCCTAAGTGTAAAAGATCATTCAGAAATAAACAGGATTTAAAGAAAGCAATAAAAATGAATGATAGATTGCGAAATTGTCCTTGCAATAAGCATTAGAACAAATTCGGACAGGTTTCATTGGTTTGTAAGTAAAATTAATCCAATGAAAACCTGGGACGGAATATTGTAAAACTAAAGTGGTGGTGTAAATTTTAAGTCTAATAGCATAAATAATAACGCATGATCCATTTTCTCATAAAGAACTAAAGTTTTATTGCTTTATTGCTCTCTTCTTAAACAACTAAATGAAATAGTTAAAAATAAGCAACTAAGACAAACTTCCTAACCTCACTTATTAACCAAGTAGAAACATAAAGTAAAAAATAGATAGACGAACATAACTTTCGAAATAACTTTGAAAAATAAAATTAAAGTAATTATCAAAACCAACATCAAAAAATAATCGCAATACGGTTAATTTGAAGAAATGTAGTAAAGTTGTTACACTACTTACAAAAAAAAGAATAAGAGTGACACAGTTTCAAAAAATGCTATTATCATTGCCATTTTACGCTTGGGATTGTCCAACGTCGAATTTTCCGCATGGACTATGCACTTACAAACAACTAAATATAATCAATTTCTACTACTGGTGGGAGTTGAAGGAGATAAAACGGGATAAAAGAAGACAATGCGCGTTTCTAGCGAAAATCAGTACACTGAAATAAAGTAAAATTTCGGGAAAAATCTAATACCCTTTTGATATAAGAGTCCGCGAGCTTACAAAATCGGTTCTCACTAAAGGAAAAAGCATAAAATGGACAAATATTTTAGGGCTTATGGGCTGTTGCTAGTTAAAACTTTGTGGCTACATGATATTCAAATAATGAATGTTTTCCACTTTGGTGGGACATAAGAAACGAAATTTCAAGGCGATACATACGAGTACGATTATGATTACTTCGCATTAACAAAAAATTCCTACTACCTAAGGAGGTAAAAATTGTGACCGGACCAAGCCATTTATGATATTTTCTCCAATCTTACCGTTTCAAGTGGCATAATTCTTGTAGATTATTGGATCATGTTATGGGTTAAAATATTAGTCTGACAGCAAGGTTTTGTTATCCAAGAAAACTAATGGAAATAGCTGCGTTACAGAATTGTAGAGGCATTGTAATGACATCATTTAACTACATATATTTGGGGGTTTAGAATTCAGCAATAATCCTAGGTTTCATATGCACTGCTTAAACTGAGAAAAATTTCACGCTTCCTATTCTGACTCTAACTTTACTAACTTCCTTACCAAAACGCTCTAGCATCAATTTCTCGAATGTTTTCGATTTGTTTTGATAAAAATGCTAAATTAATTGATTTACCTTTGGCTTACGAATAAATTTGCATTAGTTTATTTTAATACATATTCGTGTTTGTTAAACTGTAAAATCGATAATTCTTCAGTTTAGGGATGCTCGATAGGCGGTGGTATTTCTGGGCTATAATCTAGTCCTTATGTCGTCAGACGGTAGCTTCGCATGTGGCCAATCACGGCGTTGTATTTGTTTTGATATTTTGTTTTTCTTTTTTTATTTATTATTTAGTAAATACCCGCACTTCTACTCAAATATATTATTTATTAATTCACTGATATTTTATAATTACATATATTAAATTTTGTATGTTTTATTTACCTATTATTGTTAAACTAAACCATTATTTGCACTCACTAGCAAGCGTTAATTCAAGCTTGTTTCAAACATTGACACACCTGAAACCGCGCAGGTAAAAAAGCGCGATTCTAAAGCATGTTTGTTTGACTTCAATACGACTTGTGTTAATTCCTGGGTCAATTTAATAAAATTTTCTATAGAGCGTTGGCCTCAGTTTAAAAACGAAGATTTGAAACTGGTCTGTAAATGAAGCGCGGCTAGATTATAATAAATAATGAAAGGTGGAGATAGTTTAGCTTTTGTCAAGAAGTTAGTATATTATTAGGTAATTTAAGACTACGATATCGCTGCCGACATTTCGCAATCACCTTTTGCATTAAAAGCTTATGTTAGCCTTTAGGAATTAAGATTTTTCCGAGTTTTTTTATAAGTTGTGGGTGGTATGGGGGCGATGTCCCACATTTTCGAAAGGAACTAAATATTTTAAAAATTTGGCCGGCAATAGCCTAAATAACGCATCACTATCGTCTTTGTTATTTTGATAATCCTGGGATCGGCTCTGCACGTTTATCAAAATAATAAACACGATACCACTGACATCTTTAGGCTATTTCCGCCAAAAATTAACACTTTTAGCTACTTTCGAAATTTGGGGCTTTGCCTTATGAAGTCTGACGTAATAAGGTTTAAATTGTAGCCAAAGATTGTAGTCCAGATACAGAGCCTCTTATTGTACTCCCCTAAACTGCAGTGTTACCGTACATCTTTCATAGGATTGATTTAAATGGCATATTTTTGTTATATATTATACAGTATGAATAAAAAACACGCTCTCCCCTCCGAAAATATAATGCAAGGAATTTATTTTATAAATAAATATACTGATGTATGTCGTGGTATGACATTACCTTATATCAATACCATATATCTATGGGAGAGGACCAATAGCTTGAAAGCGAACCGACAAAAGGGATGAAAAACCACGCGTTAGGACAGTCTGAGTAACGAGAGAGTGCAACGAGGTCAGGTAAATTATGGACAATGGCAAAGCTCAAGGTTATTTAAAGAGACTTGTCAAAAATAGAATTTTATTTCTCAAAAAAAATTAATAAGAGAATTGAAGGGTAAAATTACCTCAGAGAATTAACGGGCAAAAATCACATCAATAAACGAAGGGGGAAAGATTAACTCAATTGGCTTACTCAAGAGGGGGGGGAAGGGGTTGGCTTACGGATGTCTTCTGTACGTGAGGTGTGACCGCACGGACTTCAGATCGGGAGGTTGGAGTGATGACGGTTATCCAAACAAGGGGGAGGGGCGGTAACTTGCAGTCCAGGGGAGAGGAGAGTATTTCGGCTACCCAAAATAAGGAGGGCTTCAAAAGGAGTTGATCAAAGAGGTCGGGAAAATCACTCGGGGCGATCGTTCAGTGTAATTACCTCCTGGCTGGGGCTAATTCCAAATACACAAAATAGTCCAGCTGACCCTTTGCTTTGTTGCTAGCACTTGACTTGGAACCATGAGGAAATCTTCTAGGTTCTGGCAAGACTTCTCAACTCTGTCTCTCTTCCGGGGATTTGAGCGTTATTTATGTCCGAGGCTCTCTCCTTAGTTAGGAGCTAGCGGAAAACAGCTCTACTCTCGAAGGGCCTTGAATCTTCTTGCAGAGCTATTTTAGCCCGCATAAAGGTAAATCGTGGGGGACTCGATTCGAAGCTACCGCTTGTGGAAGGGACGATAAGGTAGGCTTACCACTTTAGGCCTAGCCCGGCCTTCTGCTGCACATAGGAGTTCCCTTCTGCTAAAGATCTTCCACGTGGGGATTCCTTCACACATCTCCCAACCGAAAGATGATGCTTTTCAGAGCAGTTGTGTAGGAAGTGATCATCCTCCCCCCGTCAAACTAGTATTATCAAAGGTCTAAGGAAATTCTAACCTGCTACGACCGGTGTACAAACCCCCCCAAAACGTAATTCTGAGCTCAGCGTAGAATTTACGGGCATAAGCCTTAAACCGGTCGATTATACAAAATTTAACTAATACAATTTTAAACCTAACAAAAATCACACGAGAACATTGGCGACATTTCAGTAGGCCCCCAAAAAAGGATACAATTAAATGGAGGCATAAATTTGGGACCAAGAAAAACAACTTAACAATTTAGTGGACTCCAAAAAATAATAAGTAGGAACATTGATGATATAATATATATATACAATTCACGTGGAAAACCTTCGCTCCCACTGGAGTATGGATGAGGTAATCCCGGGTGCTCTGGCCTCGAGGACGGGGTAGGGTCCCTTTCACTGGCTAAGGATTTTGTTGCTTCCCCCTGGAAGTAGCATCAGCACCTTCTCGCCAGGCTTGAATCTTCATACTCGTAACTTGAGGTCCAATTAGGTCTCAAACCTCTCAATAAGTCCTTCTTCACCGGATACGAGAATCGTTTGTAACCTCGGGTGGATTCACGCTCGAGGGCTTTAGTTTTCTCCCAAATGGGGGGGGGGGAGTTGCGCACTACTTCTGGGCGCGGGAAAACTTATCGCTCCTGAGGGCTTGGAACTATGGATCGAAAGGGGTTTTCGGGGAACAGGTTTGACGGGATGCCAGGGATGTCAGGGCTGCCTGTGTACGGGTAATCACTGGATGGTCGTGAATTACGGGGTTCTGACCGAATAAAAAGGAGCAGAACTGGATGGGGCCGCCTTCACTTCGGCCCAACCGGACATTTAGTCACACTCGATGTGACAACGAATTACTGGGAAACGACTCGCCTGGCCAAGGTAGTTGTGGAGCACCGCAAGTTTGTTGTGGCCGGGCCCAACAGGATGAAATAGGTCCTCAGACACTATAATACAGGTGCACCCGGTGTCACGGACGATAGTGGATACTCGGTGACCGTTCATGGTTCGTTCTCGAACTTTAATCCACCAAGGTTGTTCTCATTAAAAAGAAAATTTACCTGATAGCCTGGGTCTTTGTCGGGCCAAGGAGGTTCGGGAGTCTTCTGAGGCGACGGAGGAGGATCAGAGGCGGCCTATATTTGGTGTACTTGGTGGGACTGAGAGTTTGCGAATCGGGAGTTTTGAGGACAGTTCGTGCGGTTATGGCCGGGAACTCTACATGTGTAGCAGACAATCGGATTCTTTTTTGGTAAGGCACAATCGGGGGAAAAGAAACTAGGGGCTTAAAGTCTCGGTGTTCCGACGGATGGAAGTTTCTTGGCTTCAAAGGACTAGGAACTTTGGTAAATCTTAGAACCAAATTAAGGGAGGTTTTAGGGCCATAAAATTTAGTTTTGGGGCGTGATTAGGGGGCCTTTTTAGCATTCTTAGAGTATAAATCGTGACTACCCGCGTAGACATCGGCCTCTTCCAAGCACTTCTTGAAGGTGGCGCAACGTTTATCCTTAATCAAGGGGCAAATTTTGGGAGCTGCGGCAGCTAAAAGCTGATCTCTAAGGAGAATACAGAAGGGACTCGTAGACCTGGGGAATTTTTCACGCATCCAGCCAACACTGAAGGTTTCTTATGACGATGTACCCGTGTGGTCGAAATGTTTGGCCAGAGCGGATCCTTTTCTGGCGAAATCAGGAGCGGTAGAATTCATATGAACAGCGGCTAACAATTCAGACTTTAACGTGGAATAGTCCAAAGTTGCTTCCGGGGAAGGGATACGAAGATAACCCTTAACTTGGCATTTAGGAGGGGAATTAAGCGAGCGACGCCATTATTTTTGAGATCAAATGTATTGATCTAAAAGATACCCTCAAAATGGGCCAAAAATGACCCAAAGTCCTCTCCATCATTGAAAGCGGGAAGGTGGACTGAAGGAGTTTGGGAAATTTCAGCCCGGGAACCGATGGACTGAGAATCCATTTGATTTCGGCTCATTTCCAGCTCATGCATCCTAATTTGTTCACGTTCCTCCATCTCCATCTCCATCGTCAGTTTGTTCTCCTCCATCTCCATCTTCAGTTTGTACTCCTCCATCTCCATCTTCATTTTGTTCTTCTCCATCTCTAATTCCCTTCACTCCACCCGTTTGTTTCTCTCTTCTTTTTGTATGTAATTTAGCAGGTCTTTTCCCGAAAGACCTAATATTTGACCCTGAGTCTTGAATTTTTTGGACGATGCCTTTTTTTGGCAGTAAACTGAGGGAACACTGATAGGCAAACGAGCTAGGACACTCCCCACGCGAAACGAATACTTGAATATTCGTGAAGGCCTTGATTCCCACCAAAATAAATTAGGATACAGCTACCTACCTCTGCTGTTTCTAAGCGGAAAAAAAGATTAAAATGGTCCTACCGGAATTAGGACACCAAAGACCTTAACTCTTTCGTATTAATAACCAGGAGAGTCTCCAAAATTTCAACACCATAAAAAAATTAATTTCCTGGGGTGCAACACAAAATCTAAATAGATTACGTTCCACTTCTCTTTAAATAACTTGAACTTGCCTTCTGCCAGTATAATACAAAAATTAAAATAAAAGGGATGTACGTAAATAACAAGGGAACTTCTAATATCGAAATTAAAATGACATGGGTTCGTAAAAACCCCAACACACTGGACAGCAGATTTATATAATATGTATATTAATATATATATGTGTCGTGGTATGACATTACCATATATCGAACCCAATATTATATCTATGGGAGAGGACCAATGGCTTGAAAGCGAACCGACAAAAATGACGGAAAATCAGGCATTCAAATGGGCTGAGTAACGAGAAAGTGCAACGATGTCAGGTATATTATGGACAATGGCAAAGTTCAAGGTTATTTAGAGACACTTGTATGTACAGAAATAGAATTTTATTTACACAAAAAAATAATAAGTGAATTGAAGGGTAAAATTTCCCCAGAGAATTAACGGGCAAAAATCACATCAATTAACGAAGGGGGCAAGATTACCTCAATTGGGTAATCTTTAGGATGTCTTCTGTACGTGAGGTGAAACCGCTCGGACTTCAGAGCGGGAGGTTGGAGTGATGACGGTTCTCCAAAACCAGGGGGTGCAGTAACTTCCGGTCTAGGGGAGATAATTTAGGCTACCCGAAATAAGGAGGGCTTCGACAGGAGCAGATATGAGAACTCGGGAAAATCACTCGGGGCGATCGTTCAGTGAAATTACCTCCTGGCTTGGGCTAATTCCAAATACACAAAATAGTCCAGCTGTCACTTTGCTTTGTTGCTAGCACTTGACTTGGAACCATGAGAAAATCTTCTGGGTTCTGGCCAGACTTCTTAACTCTGTGTCTTTTTTAGGGATTTGAGCGTTATGTATGTCCAAGGCTCTTCCCGGAGATGAAGGTTAGCGAGAAACAGCTCTACTCTCGAGGGGGCTTCGAATCTTTTTGCAGAGCTATTTTAGCCCGCATAAAGGTGAATCGTGGGGGGCTCGATTTGAGGCTACCGCTTGTGAAAGGGGGGGAGAGTGGCTTACCACTTTAGGCCTAGCTGGGCCTTCTACTGCACATAAGAGTTCCTTTCTGCTAAAGATCTTCCACGTGGAGATTCCCTCACAATGTAAAAGATAGATAATTATATTTCAGACTAACGTTTTAATTTACATTGGTAAATCCTATTAAGTACTATACTTAAAACTCATCTTGTAGATGACTCCAATTTTAGTCTTGACATTGTTAAACTTTAATTTTTTTTTATTTAATAAACCCAACATGCTATATGAAATAGCCGGCTAATAATATGAAGTTCACTCACAAACACAAGATGAAAGGATCCAGAGTCACATTTCCAGATGTAGTATGGATAAGTAAAGCTCGGCTCTAAAGACTTTTATTGACTAGAGAAAGACAGAGACAAAGAAACGGATCAAAATGAAACTGAGGAGTAAAAATCCAGGCCCACACCATGAGCAACTCATACCCTATTCAATATACAAATTACATTGCTCCGCTGATCAGTAAAAACTAGTCTGTGTTTGAATAATCCAGCCTTCCTGGGGTCACCAGTAGTCTCTTTTAGAAGAGAACCTATATCTTTAAATATCCCTGCACTTGAATGGCAAAAGACCCCGCTAGATTAAATGGCTATTGGTTTAAACAGAAACCTCTCAGTCCAGGCAAAATACTTTATCATTTTGGAACTTTCTCCAGCTTATGCAGCAGAAGCTGCAGACACAACTGAACTGTTAATAATATGCGCTACATAGGTGTTGACACAGGTTACATACCAACCTATCCGATCTAGACGCTTACCATCTCTTCTGTCATCTCCACTGGTTCTAAAGCCTCTGGCAATCCCTAACCTTTTCAAGGTTTGGCATACTATATCATTGCGGGCAAAGTGTATGGGGATCTTTCCAGCAAACAGCTCACAGGAAAAGAAGTGCTGACCTAGAGGATCAACACCAAATCAACATTAACACCGATATAGCTCACTAATTAGGGCCCTCATCTTCAAAGCTATGACAACTCTAAGGGTTTCTGGATCCAGCTGAGTTCCCAAAGATGGGACCGAGATGTCTGACACCAGCAACCGTATCTGACCTTTCTTTGAAACCATTCAGTTTGGAGAGAGCAAGAAGCACATCCAAATATTTTTGCTTTAATCGGTTCTCATTTTCAGGTTTAAAGGCCCTATTCCCAAGTATCGCATTCCTGAATCTAACAGGTCCAGCCACCCTGTCTAATTGAGCCAAACCGGTAACCAGTGAAAAAACAACTCGAATTAAAGGGTTACCTGAAATCAAAGAGGATATGTACCCATGGAGAGCTATGTCCAAATGGGAGAGTTGCCTGAGTCCTTGAATTCCTTGAAAACTTAATGATGATTAGTTTGGAGATATCATCTTTCACAGTCCTCAAAAAACTCAAAGGATGCCATCTCCCTGTAGGCGGGAGAGTATCTCAAAATGTAATGTATCTTAGGTTTAGAAAATGATTTTTTAAAAGGAACAAGGCTTAGTGTGAATAGATTCGCTGGATGCGGGATATCATTCGTGTTGGGGATTTAGGTTTTGTGTCTATATCCTGTCTGATTGCTTCACCAGCGATAAAAGAGCCAATACAGACAAATAATTCAAAGCCACAATCTTAACATGGGGGAGAATTGTTTTAAAATGTTAAAGAATGGCATGAGTATCATCATCATTTATGATAGTCAACTCACATTTGCAGCTATTAATCTCTGGTCTTATTCGGTTAAATTCAGAAATGATAGACTAAAGGTCATCAAAAACATTTTGGACGGTAACGGCAATCAAAGCATCGTCTAAGTATTAGATATTAAGCTCTGACTTTAGACATTTAATGATCCTATCTATACCGAGTGAAAAGAGTGCAGGCCCCATTGGGTCTCCCTGTTGCAGCCCTTTAGCAAAATTGAGTCTTCCCCCCATAAAATAGTGAGGTTGCCAGGCCATCATGCACCCCACCATGTAGGACCAAATGGACAAATGGGTGTAATTAGAAAAGAGTCGTACTCCCGTCTCGGCAGTTTCACTTCCCAACAAAGATTTAAGATGCCCGTGAGTTAATCCATCTGGTCCTACAAATGAGCGGGAAGAAAAGGAAAAAATAAGTTTTTTACGTCATCACAAGGTAATATGAGAGGTGCAACGTTTACAGGAAATTTGGGAAATTTAGGCTATCTGGAGCTGGTGGATGTTTGTGCGTCAGCTTGGTCAGGGTCTCGTCAGAAAAAGGTGCCAAGCCCCGTAATGGCTCTCTGAATGTCAAATTCTGCAAACTTTGCATATATTCTCTTCCTCAGCACATCATGTGGGGTTTACATATTTCCTCGTTCCTCTTACTCTTAACTGGTCTATGTTGGGTGGGTCCACACCAGTTGGCAAGTTTGCTTCCATATACGCAACGATTTGAGCCTTGATTCTAGAAGTGAGAGAAGCCTCCATCCCCATTGACAGATTGTGCTTGCATGGCCAGGAGAGAGCACTATAAAAAATACAACCGTAATCAAGCCAAATTGGTCTTTTCTTGTTAAAACATTGTTCATTAATTTTCCAAGGATATTAACGGCTGCAATCATCGGTTGTTTTGGGATAAAGGACATTACACTCCTCAATGACCTGACCTCAGCAAGAATATCAACGAAATTTAACTCTAAATCCAAAAAGGAATGGTGTCAGCCATCACCATGAATGCCGGGGGGTGCTCCTATCTGGACACCTCGGCATTCTGAACAAACCCACCTTGGAATAACTCTCGCCTTGGCTAGTGTCAATTTGACAGTGTTGCTTATCAGGTGAGCCCATCGTGCACATCCAAAAAACTCAATTAGCCTTTTCTCAAGGATTAATTTGTTGACAAACTGGGCACCTATTTTGCTCATATGAGGCATCATCATCATCCCTCATTAAAATTGTCTAAAACAAATAATAAAGACCGATAGTAGTTTCCAACTTAATTTTGGTATGGAAGTACCAACCGGCTTCTTCTCGCAATCGCCAATGAATTTGAATTATAGCTAATTTTCTCTTAAAGGATAAATTTTACTAATAATTTCCTTAAACAAAGTAATATCGGGTGCGTTAGTTTAAAACTTGTCGCCAAGAATGACCGACGATTTAAACAAAATTTCGTGATTCTCGCCGCTGGCGGAAATATAATTAAAATATTATCAAAATCTCCCTGCGTATTTTGCCGTAACAATTAATACTAACTATGTTCCCGAATTAAAATTTATTACACCGAAAGAAATATGAAGAAAACTTTTTATTTTTATTGTTTTAATTTAGCAGACAGCCAAAAGATATAATCTACTATCTTTTCTGATCATTATCATACAATCTTTAATTGATATACACATTACTATAAACCCCAAAACGATCTTTAGGTACCACCTTAAAGAAAAGTTTAATGGGGAGTTAAATTTCCACTGTTAATACCACTGCAAATGAGTATTGTGATTGACTACAAGTTTCTCTAATTCTTTATCAGCCATTCGCTTGCCATAGCCGATTAGTATTGAGGATCACAACCTTGTCGGAAGAAAAATGCATCACTAAAATGTTTAGAATGGATTTAAAACATTGTCCAAAATGTTTCAAGGACAGTAAAGTCACCCTCTTTACTATTGGTGGGTTTCTTCTTATATTTCTCAATTAAAATGAATCTAATTAAAATATATTCGGAAGTAATTTTTAGAATTTATAATACGATGTTAGGAACAATGAGCCTTTAATTAAATTTCTTTTTAAGTTTTTTAGTGTCAATAAGTTTCAATTTTGTATTTAGGTAATTCACTCGTAATTCCAAGTTATAGACTTTTCGTTACGAAAATTTTGAGACATGATAATCAAGATTCCGTAACTCTCCCTATATTCTCATCTTTTTCTTTTCTGATTATTTTATAGTGGCATGTAAAACCATCTTATAGTGATTTGAAGTCTAAAACATCCCAATATAGCATGAAATTGCGATTCAAACTTTCTATGTGGCTTTTATTAGGAACAGTGTAAGTCTAAAGTCCGCAAAAAACTTCATTGAATGTAAGAAAGATCCATGTTAAATGTATGTTTCTATACGTAAAACGCGGTTCTATTTTCCAGTTTGGCAGAAACTTATTCCTTCAGACTCCCTAGACTTAATAAAGAAAATAATCTGGAAAAAAAGAGATGAATTCTAACCTTGGAGCACCCCTCTTTTTTACTGTTTCAAGACAACAAATACACAAACTGGTAATTCATTTGAAAAGGAAAGCATTCTAATATTCTATTTGATACCATGACTTTTATGGTTCAAATCAACTTTCAATATATAACCTGAAAGATAGAATCATTTAGTTTGAGGGTAAACATTTTCTATTCTTCACCTTCTGCCGTGCGCAAAGATTTATGAGCTAAAACACAAACTAGGCATGTTTTCCCCTTAATTGAAATGCAAAATTTTAATTCGAGGCATAATTTTGAGTTTTCTTGGGATAACATCCATTTTATTTATTTCCCCGAAAACTATAACATTGTGTGTTTAATAAGACATTAATCCAAGTAAACTTAATATCATAAATCTGATAGTATATAAAAACTCATAGAGCTTGGTAAGTTATAATGACAAGCGTCAAAGTTCGTCTTTGCTCCCCAACCCACCCATGAAGATAAAGAAAATGTTTAAATTAGCTTAATAATTGCTTAATTATTAAATATATAATTTAAATTACGATGAGGGCTATTAGCGATTATGAAGCTTCGTCAAGAAGTTGTAGAATAGAAGAAAAATCTCAGGTAAAATTTCGTGCTAAAAAGTGGTCTCCTGATTAACTGAGCAGAAAGGAAATAGGTAAAAAAGAATTATCGACAGAAATTATACAAATATTAATGTCTCCTGAGAATTCTAAATTTCTTCTTTGTAACCTAGATGCAACCATTACAGCTATAAAAGTCCCCAAAATACTTTTACCAGCAGTCTCCTTAAAAATTCTTTGCGAATGATATTTCTTCTCTAGAGGAAAACTAAAAGAATGGCACTTTAGATGGATTTTGTCACAAAACCCATTATTTTATATCGAACCTGCAATTACCAACTCATCAGATGTCGTAACAGCAATTGCATTTTGTATAATAAGTTTAAATACTGCTTGGAATTGTTCAGCATTTTTATAATGTCTGCATGTCATATCATAAAATGAGGTGTGAAATGATTAGTACACTTTTGTCACCTGGGATGTGGCCCGGAACATACAAGAATTGGCTACATATCTATCTAAGTGTACATCAGTCTGCTATCTTCAAACTATTTTCAATCCTATATTTCTTTGCATATCTATCAAAAACACAGCAAAGGAAAGTAATACCTTGAAAAGAGAAGGAGCTTATTTTTGCATATAGAGGCACCAGAGAGAACTAGTAATCTAATCAAATCTCTCGAAAGAGGGGGAAGCACGAATTTCTTTATTGTTATCTTAGGAGTCCATCTGGCGACTGGTGACTGGCTACTTGGGCATATGACTAGGCTATAGTAAAAAACAAATAACAAGTCGATATCAAATAACAAGAATAAAAAAAATAATGGACTAAAAAAAAGGTAACATAAAGGAAGCGAGCTTGAGCGTCGGAAGTAAGCCCGCTTCCTCCCGGTGCAGGAGCATGTGACCCACAACAAATAGTGAAATAAAGTGGAGGAGGCCAGTCTCCTTCAAAAACTCGTATAGTCCGCGGGGCGGTGTGCACGATCTAGTCCAGCGTACAAGGGACAAGCGGCAAAGATCCCGCTTATCCCTGTACCGGTAAAGATAACGTGTACAAAGATCACCCAGACTGGGACATTCAAGAAGAATGTGTCGAACAGTCTGGGGGACAACGCACTCCTCACAGTAAGGCGCAGACGAGCGCTCCATCAAATGGCTGTGCCTCTCGCGAATGTGTCCAATTCGAATACCACAGAAAGCAACCTCCAGCATCCCCGGCATTGGAAGCTAGCTCCATAGGAACAGTCGCGGCGCAATGGCACATATCTTTAAGTTTCCCTCGACTATCACCAATTTTCTTTGCCAAGCCGACGGAGGGCAGCCCGTATTCCTGCCAGGTAGTTGGTGTGAAGAAGAGCAAAACGCTGGTCTGGTTGCTGAGTCCTTGGTACTCTTTAGCACCCTCACCGGCGTGTTCTTTTTCTACAATTCCTACATGTCCAAGAAACCCTACGGAAGATAATCTCGACATCCACCTGGCTCGCCAAAACTGTGGCTTCATGGAAATCGCGAAACAAGGGATGCGGAAATTATAATTCCCTGTGAGCAAACAGGACTAAATGTTGGTCTCTGAACCGGGGATTATGCGTTATCTTACATACCGACCGGTGTATTGCAACCAGCTTGGTCGTGAAAACAGACGCAGTGCCAGGCAGAGCCCGGTTGACTTCTAACAGAGGGGATCTTGCGTGGAAAATGACCCCCTCTTGAGACTTGGAGTAATCCGTACACACTCTGCCGGTTCCAGCGTGACCCCAAGTGTGCTCCAAAGACGTCCAAACCAAATACTCCGGGCTCTGTAGAAGCTTTAAGAGCAGAGGCGTGACGACAAATATATAAAGTTCATACCTTCCAGGGTGGCGTCTTAGGCAGAGCTAGTGGCGCTATCGGCCCGAGAGCTATAATTAGCTCTCGAAGGAGCTCCCTAGCCCTGAGGCCAAAGGGCTTGAAGTATGACTGGTGTCTCTCGGTGGCCTAGGCACCGCCAAGATCAGCTGAAGATACAGCGAGAGAAGTTGGCAACTGAGGGAGGCGCCGGGCTTGCGCGTACAGGCGAATGATGCACTTTGCAAGGAGCAGAGCGAGAGGAACCTCGCCAGCATCGACAAATAGGATCTCAATAGAGGAAGTTCATAAGGCACCGATCACAAGATAAAGGCCGGTGTGGTGGATCGAGTTGCCCTAAACTCTCCATAAGAGATCCTAAGACGTCCAAGTAAAGCTTAGC
This sequence comes from Ceratothoa steindachneri, assembly GCA_963969495.1. Taxonomy (NCBI): domain Eukaryota; kingdom Metazoa; phylum Arthropoda; class Malacostraca; order Isopoda; family Cymothoidae; genus Ceratothoa; species Ceratothoa steindachneri. The sequence continues at coordinate 150,501,195 of OZ018327.1, read as the reverse complement.
GAGAATACCTTTACACAGCTCCGAGGTGATGCCGTTGATGCTCAAGAGTAAAGAGTGTAACACTGAGCACCCGCCCTGCCGGACACTCTCTTCCTGTTCCATTGGGCTGGAGAGGCCTCACCCCACATGTACACCGAATTGACTATCTCGCAAAAAATCACATGTATAGATAGGGAGGTATCCCCTTGCCCCCATCGTCTGAAGAGTCTGCATAATAGCGCAGCGCCATTTGGTACCATACCCCTTCTCAGATCGGCAAACACCGCGGCTTTCTGCTGTCTAGGAAGGAATGCTTCGCAGACAGATTTTCCCGTCAGAGCAGAGCCTCGAACGTGGAGTGGAACTTGCGTAAGCCGCACTGTGCTGAAGACAGAATATATTCCTGCAGCACCGAGGTGATGCCCTTGATGCTCAGAGCAAAGAGTGTGACACTGAGGACACCGCCCTGCGGGACACCCTCTTCTTGTTCCATTGGGACGGAGAGGCCTCATCCAACCTGTACGCCAAATCGACGATCTCGCAAAAAATCACATATAATGATTGGAAGGTATCCCTTTGCCCCCATCGTCTGACGAGTCTACATGATACCGCAGCGCCATATGGTATCATACCCCTTCTCCAGATCGACAAACACCGCGGCTTTGTGCTGTCTATGAAGGAAGGCTTCGCAGACGGAATTTTTCTGTCAGAGTAGAGCCTCGAACGTGGAGTGGAACTTGCGAGAGCCGCACTGGGCAAAAGACAGATCAACCTCGATGGTTAAGACAGAAGGGTAAACTAACATTTCCAATTTACTCCATTAACTTGCCCCTGCAGAAGGTTAGAGAGATTGAGCAGAAACAGGCTGGGGTGTAGTGATCTCTCCCTGCTTTGCGAAAAGCAGGCATAGTAGCGATTCGAAAGGAATCTGAGAGGATACCCCTTTACCAAGATCCTGTTAAACCAATCTAAAATAAGGCTAGGCCAGGGCTTGCTCACTCAGATGTCGAAGCATGACGTACGGGGGATCACCTGGACTACGAGCGGTTCCCGCGCACGAATCGACAGTGTAAGGCAACTCACTCAAGTCAACCTGTCGTCGAAGGGATCTCTGCCACTCAAGGTAGAGTCCAGTTGGCGGCCCTCCGCGACATCAAGACTCGCATTGAATGCTGACGGAGCATCATCCCAGCTTCAGAATGAGGAGGAAGCGGTTTATGAAGGATTCCGCCAAGGAGCAGATTCCGTGTTCGCGCTCCCATTCTCCTAGAGATCGGGAAGGGGGATCCTGTGGGAACGTGCGCAGAATCCTTTTTTTCTCTTGCACACCCCTGCTAGAGGAGTATTCCCGTTAAGTGAAGACACGGCTGCTTGCCAAGAAGAGCGGTTGGCGTCCTTCGAAATATACCAGAACCTTGCCCTAGCTCGACGAAATTCCCATCAGGGAAGTCGTTCGGGCGGCACTTATAGCGCATGTAGGCATAACGCTTTTGTTTCATTGCTGTCTCATACTCGGCTACCCTCACGCAAGCGGTTGGCTTGCAAAATGGCCACACGTTCTAGAAATAGTAGTTAGGCCCTCGGCACTGTGGTTGCCGGAAAAGAACTCAACCTCCTCATCCATCGACCTAAACTCTTCAACAAAGATAGCAGAAATCACTCATTTTATGAAATGCGGACCACCACGCCCGCGCCAACCACCATTGGAGCGAGCTTTTGGGCGACAAGTGATCACTACTATGGAGGTCATCGACCACCTTCCAACCAAAATCTGACACAAAGATAGATCTAGACAGGAAAATAAGGCGGATCTCGGGCAGTGAGGCATAAACTCATCCACATTTAAGACACCTTTCTTCAGCTCGTCGATCAGGTCTGCCAGAATTTGACTCCTGGGATTAATCAAGTACTATCCCCAGATGGATGTATACCGTTCAGATCTCCGAGCTAGAGAAAGGACATCGGCAACCATTCCATGACGAGGTGGAATTTCCTCGCATCAATGTCGGCTGACGTGGAAATGTACGTGGAAATAACAGTATACCTCCTATTCAAGTGCAGCTGTGCAGCTACTGCCTAAAAAGAGGTATCGCGCAACCTCCCGCTCCGCCACCATCACGTGGTGGTGGAGGCACAAAAAAGCTTGAATCATCATTGACTGATATTCCTATAATTTATTGTAATAAAATTAAAATTTGATCCCCAAACAGATAATGAGTAAATAGGACAAGCTTTGGCTACAGTAGTTAATAATTTTTAGATACATTTAAGATATACTAAAAACACTTGGATGGATATATAACTTATTTGCGTAAAATTCACGGTAGTGCAACGATGAACATTCATCATGATTTTAGAACAATGTATTAGAAAGAGACAAAGCTAAAATTGACAATTTTACCAAAGCTCTAAAAGACATGATTTTCGGGATTCTGGCAAAGTAATTCTACTGATAACATCATGCTTGTTGCTACGCTTTCTATACGTGGGTATATAAATGGAGCAAAATGTTTACCTATTTAAGCTCGTATTTTTTTTGACTTTGGTGATGCTAAAAAACATAAATCACCCAAGATTTACACAGGAATCCATTTTCAGGTTTACTATGTTTAAAATTTGAGCACGAATATTAAAATCTCTTCCATAGTCACCACGTCAATTGTGTATTCCCTTATACTAGGCTAGATTAAATTTAATCTGCCATCTTACTGACTATTTAATTACTCCATCCAAGTCTTTTGGCCTCTTTTACAAAGCATCCTGATTTGGGGCCCTAGAGCCTATTTAATTTTCATCATTAAATTTCGAAATTTTACACATTACAAATCGTAAATAATGCTAACAATAACTTTCTGCCTACCTTTTTTAATTTGTACCAATAAATTTTGTATACCCTCCATAAATTCTTGTGGTTTTAGCTTTATAAACTCCTTTATGACAAACAATTTCATTAGGATTTTACGATTCGGAAATAAACTACATCTACAAATTTCCCTTAGTTCAACGATTTGATAATTTCCTGAATCAAATCGAACAAATTAGTTAATCTGAGCGTTCTGGTTGAAAGACGTGCTGGGTTTCATTTATCAAATTGTTTACCACCGAATGCTCTATAATTCTGTTTACTAAAATGGACTCCAACTGTTTGCCAACGGATGAATTGAGGAAGATAGAAGGAAATTTTCCTGGCGGTGTCTTTTGCCTTTCCTTGAATAAATAGCTTTAATTCTCTTCTTTGAACTCTTAGGAGCATTTCGCTTGCAAATTGTGTTTTTGTAAATGTATAAAGAGGTTTCAACAGGTTGCCTCATAATATATACATTAAGAATAATTTGTTTTTTTGTCACTCAATGGTTTGAAATATTTTGTTTTAGGTAATGACAATATTTAAAAAATTATTGTTTATAGTAAGTAAGTTTCTTGTATCTTAGAAGCAAATATATTCGCAAAGTTTTCCTATAATGCCTCAAAAACGTGAACCATGTCATCAATAACGACACCGTTGGCATCGGGAAATTACCCTATGCACTCCATAAATCGATTACGATATTTTTAGATCCGAAAATTATCTTAGCTGGTGTTTTGACAATGAGACTATTTCCTTTAGCTAGATCCCTTTTGCTTATTTTATTATTCGTTTGAATAGAAGAAACAAATAGATGCAGGTTTCCGGTCTTGACAATATACCTGGATTTCGAAATTTTATACAATCAACGACCTTTCCTTGGGAACATTTTAATCTTACTATTTCTCCAAGGCGCACCATAAGGTCAGTAAAAAATAAATACTGAAAATCATTAACATTTTCATACATTTTAAATGTTTAAAACTTTATCTCATTTCTGAAACCAAGAATAGACCGAAAAAAATTAAAATTAACAGAGTTAAAGTGGGGAGTGTTTTCAGACCTCTGTTGAATATTTTGGTGAAGATTTGATATAATCAAATTCTTTTAGGACCATTCTTTCCAAATCTTTCACAAAAGTATATTTGATTACTGCCTAGTCCGCCCATTTAATTAGAATATCAACCCTCGAACAAATTCAACATAAATAACCCTTAAATTTGGCCTTAATATGGCTCAAAAAACTTTCAAAATTAATAATAATGAGCTGTTCTATTTTCCCTGGTGTCCTTTAGAATATATTAACTTTTAATCAATTAATATTTCACTTGCTTTTAGAACTTCTGTCACTACTAAAAAACTAAATTTAGCGATTTTTTCCTTGAAAGTTCACAAGCTTGTGGCCTAGCTTCTATAAATTTCTTGCTGGCGTTCAAAAATTTTGAGTGGGTGCAGGACTATTGAAGTTAACAGATCTCGTCAACGTGTTATAAGGTCTCTGGTATAATCTCAGAAAATCTATTATAGGATGTTGTATGTCTTCCTCGCCTTGCTAAGTTTTCTCCATTCGTGTTCAACCCTCCTCTCCAAAATAGCTGGCTGCACTTTTAGTAGTCCTCTCATAAAATGATGAGGTAGACCCTGTATCTTTGGCGTAAAGCTTAAACAGAGTTATTAATGTAAGATTTCTATATACCCCAAAATATGCGACACTTATGGTTGAAAGAATAACTGTAGAATAGACTTTGCTACTCGTTTCCTTGAGAGCTTTCTCATCATTTGTCACCACATTGACCCGAACTTCTCAAGTACGATGCAGATAATACATGATCACTTTGAGTTAACGTGAAATTAACTCTCTGGATTAGATATGTTGGTATATTGGTCCACTAAACCGACCAGCTCCTCTATACTATTTCCCGGATTATCTATACCTCCCTATTCATAAAGAAAATTACTAATGAAACAACTGATATAAAACTAATGGAGCTAAAGTACTAAAGTAGATTGTCGTCTTTTTAGTGCTTTACAAAAATTAAACAGCAAGTGGGGTATATGTATATGTATGACATACATAAGCCCATGCCTCCCCTGAAAAGTTACATAATATTAATTTTAAATTTTAACTATCCATACCAGTATTTAAATATTAAATGAGTTATGCTTCTTAAATAGTTTTATTACCAAATATTTATGTTGTATTATTAAAAGGTATGTTCATAAGAATATTAATATATAATTTTATTCCCGAAGTAATTATTATCTGAATAGCAATGATAACTTGGATGCTTTGATTCATTTGTATTCGGTAGTATTTTAAGTCTGAAAAGCTTCCTTTTAAGAAGGAAGCTGGGATTTCAATCAATGCATAGAGACTGATCTGCTCTGAACTCGAACCCTAAAGCAAGAATTTTATTGAAGAAAATCTTTTTTAAAAAGAAAGAAATGTAGAAGCGAAGAAGAAACGCCAAGCACTGACTTACTCTCGCCTAAACCAGTGGACTGGCAAATTAAGTGACACGGCTTTGTCTTGTTTTAAAATACACCTGGAAATCCAATATTTTAGGCTAGAGATACTTTTGCCCGTATTTCTTTTGGGGCATCGTAACCTATGGATGATAAAATCTTTGGATTTTCTTATGAGAAATGATAATTTCCCTTAACGAATAATATTCCGAGGTTAGTGCAGAAGAAAGAGGATTAATTCGAAATTAAATTTCCGCTCAATTTACTCGCCCCGACAAAGTGGCATTTGAGAAGAGACCAGAAAAATTTAATTTAGAAATATATATATATATATATATATATATATATATATATATATTAATTGCATTTCCTCTCATTTACCTATAGGGATTTTAATTTATTTAAAAATTAATTATTGCAATGGAAATAATACGAAAACAATTCGAAATTTTACACATTTATTCGCTACAGTAAATCCAAAAAGCAAGAGGATTGAGAATCTTAAAAGCGTGATGAGAAATTATGTTTCAGAAAATTAAGTTAATTACTCAACACTTAGTTTCATTTAAACTTCAAACAAGCGTAATTAAGAGCACGTATATTTAATTAGGCAGTTGCAATTGCACTTACATATCACTTACATTTCTTTCAGATGAGGCGGATGGCCTTTTATTGCAGCATGAGGTAAATATTAATAAAGATGATACCTAATCATCTTCACTAATTGGACTTTTTGCAAAAAGATTATACCCCAAACCATATATAACTTACTTCTCAATTTATATCCAATGAATACGGAACTTTTAAATATATGTACGGTGATGATAATAATAATATTAGGTGTACGACAAACCATATATAACTTACTTCTCAATTTATAATCAATGAATACGGAACTTTGTCAATACATAAAACAAACGTTGAAATTAGGGCTTGCTATAATTTTAAGATGAACTTTAAAACATCTACAAAATCTTTTTAAATATATGTAGGGTCATGATAATAATAATATTGGGTGTATCAAAGTTTGCATGGTTAGAGAGTATGTTAGAAGCGCCATAGTGCCAACAAGGTAGTTTGGAATGATTTAGGTTACTTAACACAAAACAAAATAAGATTACAATGTTATCGAACTCGACAGAGGATGAATTTGGAGCCGCCCGTACTTGGCTCAGACAAATAAATTGTATTGATGTCTACCGAGTTTGTTTGATGGTTTTTGTTCATGTGTATGTTGTTTTGGTATGGTTTACATATTGTAGTCCTAGGTTTAATTGTGCGATGTCTTGTTGGTAATTCACCTATCATTAATTGGATCTGGCTCATCTAGTTTCTTCCCTGTATAAGAGTATAACTAGTGTAGATGATGGTATTATTCAAACTGCGCTGTTCTTGCATTGAATTTGTGTATTGCACAGCATATGCATCTAAACGTCACAAAGAAATGAGCTCTGATTTACTAAGGGGAACAAGTTCTTTTGGCACCCAAAATGATGTCATCAATGTAGATCAGAGATATTTTTTGATACTTAACTATCATTGTAATGTACTGGAGTGGTTGATTAAGTTGTAAGTTTTTCAGAAGGGGCTTGATTTAAATGATATGAGCGATAGCACTGCTTTTTATATTGTTAAGTAAACTGCGTTGTTATCGGAACAAGCTATCTAACCACCTAAAATAAATGATTTCATTGAAATCCAACTCTTCGAAAAGTCTGGATTTTGAACGCAAAAGCCCAAATTAGTAAAAACTTAAAATTTATCTAGTACATTACGAATGGGACTTAGAATTAATGAAATGTGAAAATATTTAACCATGATTAGGGGGTCATTAGAAACGACGCTAAAAGCTTGTTTTGTTGTTTGCCAAGCCTAACTTAAACCTAGTCATTTAGGTCTCGTTTTCTGTGGGCTCATAATAGTCATCCTGTGCATGTTCATCTGCGGAAACTTATAAAACAGAAAGCAATATTCTGGTAGCTGGCTTTGTTTTTATTATTTAAGATCACTTGGGTACTGAGTATGTTGCAGATTGAAGATTACAATCAGCCATAGATAAAAGACCTTAGTAGGTTTAATTAACATTGAAAAATATATATCTACGTGAGCATTGTTTATTGCTTTTATTTAATTGCTCTCATTTTTACATAAACAGTTGTTGCATATCTACATTATTCAAGTTAAAGAAAACATTAAATATCTAATATAGGCTCCATTGAATTAAAAAAAGTCACTAATATGATCTGGTGGCCCACGCAACACCATCAGCATTCCAAATTTTGAAATCATCGCTATCACATTAGACCATATGCCCAATGCATTACAACATGTAGCAAAACCAATATGCGATGACCATTCTATATGTTCATTGGCATTTTTTTTGGAATTTTTCTTGAATTTTACGTCTGTTTTATGTGAGGAAAAGAATCTGAATGATTCTTGCATTATTTTTTTTGCAAATTATTTTTAAATCAAATTAGATTTATCAATCTTTGGTATAATGGGTAAAAAAACTGAAAAACCATGGATCATCAATCAATTTTCAGCATGTAAATTGAAAACAGTTTGCAATTTAGACAAATTTGGACCCATTTCGTGTAAAACAATGTCTTTTAATGATCTATGTACAAAGCTACCTTCCCCTTTCCTCTGGCAATTTAAATCTTGAAATTGGTTGGAAAGTATTATTAATTTATATAAAGTTTTGAGTAAGATAAAACCAATATTGGTTATCGGCAGAAAAAAATATATTACGATGTTCTTCCTGTTAATGTTTTAGATTAATTTTGCAATGAAACACAGGGTAACCCCCCAAAACGGATCTGCACACACTTTCTGTGATATATTCTTCATTCATTCACTAATCACCCTTACTTTGTAGGCCATAACAGGAGCAACGCCTGTGAACACAATTATATCTCAATGTGAGCTCCAGCAAAGAATATACTGCGTCAAACATCACTACAAGACAGGCTCGTTCAAGAAAGTGGACGACACTTTCGTGCATCAGTTCGAATGTGAAAAAGCCTCCTCCAAGAGCAGAAGTTACGGACTAGGTGGACCACTTCAAGAATTGTTGGACAGTGGAGAAGCACAATGAAGCTAGTGAAAACCGTCCAAGTCATTAAGAACGCCCCAGGAAGCGTACGCTGAGCTGGTCGAGAGCGTGAGTAAGTCAGTTTAGCAGAGTCCAAAACGCTCTGTTTGCAAGCAAAGTCAGGCCAACGGTATATCCCGTAAGACTTGCAGGAGAGTGCTAGTAACGGATGTAAATGCCTTTAAAAGAAGCTCAATTGCAGCTTGCAGGGAATAAGAACTCGAAGACAAATGTTTTATGGAGGACCTCCAGTCAAAAAGAGGTAGCCCCAATGCCCCTACCTTCGCCCAATTGTACGGTATTGACTACAATCTCAGCCACAGGAATCATTGGACCATTCCTCTTCGAGAAATCTGGCGCGACAGTGACAGTCACTAAGGAGTGGTATGTTGAGGTACTGAAAACCTTCAAGAGGGAGCTGCAGAGACTGTTTTCGTTGCCTATGGGATGTTCTGGTTTCAGCAAGATGGAGCAAGCTCTCACACCTCAAACCTATCCCAAGATTGGCTAAAAGAGAACTTTGGTGGCCCTGTGATCAGTCTCAAAACTGATTTTGATTGGGTCCCTCCCAGCCCACACCTTAGCTCCCCACATTTCTTTCTCTGGGGCTACCTTAAAGATACACATTTTACGCAAAGAGACCCAGGACCATCACGGAATTCTAGGAACCCATTAGAATAAAGAAGGAAAGTTCAAAGACTCTGATGTTTTGATATGATGTTTTTAAAAACAATAAACTAGTTTCCACCAAAGTTTCATTTAATCCTTGCAGAAAATCAAGAAATGAGGTCTATCGAAATTTGGGAGCTCGTTTTTCATGGTTCACCATATACATTAGAATTCAAATAAGTCATAAAATTTAAATTTATGTAATATTTAACTGAAATATTGACATGAACATTTGGTTGTCTCTCATAATATACATTATTTGTTCAAATAGTTAAAAAGAATTTTGAAAAGTGTACAATGATTTATTAGAGAACTGTAGTCTTTGAATATAAGTAAGTAACTTTTCTATGACAATTATTCATTTTCTAAATTTAATATTACCGAAATTTACTTATCTGAACTATTACTTTTTCCTTTGAATTCCGCAAATCCTTTAATGATGCAAACCTCTTTAAACCAAAACCAGATTCATTTTAGTCCTTAAAGATTTAAAAATAATTTCATCTATTAAGGGAAAATGCACGGTTTTCGACAAATTTTTGAGCCTATTATATTTTTTCGTATAAGAAAATTAATAGAATTAATCAAATGTTTCTTTTGGTTAAGTATGATTGTATCATAATTTCAAAAGTGGAATAAACCTACAATTTTTTAGCCCAAACTCATTTTATTAATTAACTCAATTAATTCATGCGCGCAGTCTATATTTTCAATGATACCCCTTGTTCTTCAGGAAGCCTGAATTAGTTAGGCATGCTGAAGAACAAATTTGTGATGATATGATATCTTATGTTACTGTATTTTTGTTAAATAAAGACCAACAACTGCTCAAACTTTTCAAACGTTAGTTTCATTATTCCCCACAAATTAACTAATGGGTTGAAATTGACCTAAATTCCAGTTTGTTATTAATTTTGCTTTGTGAAAAGGTGCGTCATCATGCTGGAAAATGCAGTTATGATCCCTAAAATAGTTCTGATCTGTTTGGTAGTTTTAATGATAAGCACAATTTGTTACCATTTTGAGTATATGTTAATGTTCC